>CAWUFW010022638.1:0-91200 GCA_963921515.1 Calotriton arnoldi
CCAAATGTCCCTCCTCCTCCTTATTTTGAACCAGAGGAGGACCAGGAGGACTGGGAGGGGTCTGATGACCCTCTGACACGCAACTGTCAGTATGATGAGGACTGGACAGAGAGTCTAGGGGAGGCCAGTGGTCTGGATACTTCTCCTGACACTGGCATGCTGTCTCCTCCCGTGGCTACGGAGGAGGGGGCCAATTTTGGTACGGTGTTGCGTAGGGCTGCTGGGGCCTTACGTCTCCAGCTCCCCTACTTTGACGGTCAAGACTAACATCTTGACAGAGGTGCTTCAGCCGGCAGCCTCCTCTGCGGAGACTGTGCTGCCGTTTAACGACGCCCTCACTGACGTTCTTTTGGGCGCCTGGTCCAAGCCCAACACAGGGGCTCCTGTGGATCGGAACATGTCACGGCACGCCATCGCCCCGCTCCGGGCGACCCCCTGTTTCTTTCTGTCCACCCCACTCCTGAGAGCTTGGTTGTCCAAGCCTCCGCTTCCCAAACCGCCTTCCCTACCGCTCCTCCGGATAGGGAATCCAAACGCCTGGATCAGTTTGGGAAGAAAGGTTTTTCTTCCTCCAGTGCTGGCTTGCGGTCCGTTAACACCGCTTGTCTTTTGGGCCGATATACCCACTCCCTGTGGGATTCGGTGGCGGATGTTTTGCCCCAGTGCCCTGAGGAGGTCCAGGCACTGCTTTCCCGCGCCATTGCGGAAGGAAGGGATGCGGCCAAATACACTATCCGTTGTGGCCTTGACACCGCCGACTCGCTGGGCAGGTCAATTGCAACGACGGTGGCGCTCCGGCGCCACGCCTGGCTGAGAACCACTGGTTTTTCAGGGGATGTCCAGAATACTCTCATGGACATGCCCTTTGATGGAGTCGGTCTTTTTGGGTCCAAAGCAGACCATGCGTTGGAGCGCTTTAAGGACTCACGGGCTACTGCAAAGTCCCTGGGCCTTTCTGCTACACGCCCTCCGCTGCCTTCTGCTTTTCGCCCCTATCGTGGCCACGGTAGGGGCGCCCCTTCACGTCAGCAGCCCAGCCACCGGCCCGCGCAGCAGGCGTCTTCGCGTGGCCGAGGGCGTGGATTCCGCCGTGGCGGATCGGGCAACCAGCGTGCGGGTCAGGCCACCACCTCCAACCCGTCCGCGGCCTCCAAGCCCTCCTAGTCCCTCCTTTCAGGTGCACGGCACGCCAGTAGGGGCAGGGTCCGCCATCACCTTCCCCACTGGCGCACCATCACCTCGGACAGGTGGGTCTTGGACATTGTCCGAAGGGGCTACTCCCTCCCCTTCGAGACCACCCCCCAGCCATGCCACCTCAATTCCACCGCATGTCAGGGGATCACTTGGTGCTTCTACAGAAGGAAGTCACGGCCCTCTTGACCAAGAGGGCCATCGAGCATGTTCCGACCCCAGAAGTAGGGCGTGGTTGCTACTCCCACTACTTTCTGGTGCCCAAAAAGGACAAGGAGGACATGCGTCCTATCTTGGACCTCCGGAACGTCAATCGCTTCCTCCGGAAGGAGAAGTTCAAGATGCTCACCCTAGCTCAGGTCTTGACTGCCCTCGACCCTGGAGACTGGTTGGTAGCGTTGGACTTGCAGGACGCGTATTTCCACATCCCCGTCCTGCCGGCCCACCGGCGTTACCTTCGGTTCACGGTAGGCCCCGAGCATTTTCAGTTCACCGTGCTCCCCTTTGGCCTTACCAGTGCCCCTCGGGTGTTCCACGAAAGTGATGGCGGTGGTCGCAGCTCATCTGCGCCGGGCAGGGGTTTCAGTCTTCCCCTACCTCGGCGACTGGCTGCTGAAGGCGGGCTCGTCCCAGGCAGTCGTCTCCCACCTCCAGACTACGGCCGAACTCCTGCACTCGCTGGGGTTCTCCATCAATGTGCCGAAGTCGCATCTAATTCCTTCTCCACAGCTCCTTTTCATCGGAGCAGTTCTGGACACGACGCAGTTTCGGGCCTATCCTCCCGAACGGCGAGTCCGGGATATTCAGGCTATGATTCTGATCTTTCGGCCTTTATCCTGGGTTTCGGTACGGATGACCCTGAGGCTGCTGGGCCTCATGGCCTCCTGCATCCTGCTGGTCAATCATGCCAGATGGCATATGCGGGCTCTGCAGTGGGACCTGAAGTTCCAGTGGGCGCAGCACCAGGGCAACCTGTCCGATCACGTCCAGATCTCGGAGGGGACTGCAAAACAGTTGCAGTGGTGGCTCTCGAACCGGCAATGGGTCATGGGCAGATCCCTCTCCCTTCCCCAGCCAGAGCATACAGTTGTGACGGACGCGTCCCTTCTGGGATGGGGCGGTCACATGGGAGAGGCGGAGATCAGAGGCCTCTGGTCTCCGGCGGAGTCCCGGCTCCATATCAACCTTCTGGAGCTCCGGAGCGATCCGGCTTGCACTCAGAGGCATTCCTTCCCTCTGTCAAAGGGAAGGTAGTGCAGGTGTTCACAGACAACACCACCGCCATGTGGTACTGCAACAAACAGGGCGGGGTGGGGTCTTGGACCCTTTGTCCAGGAGGCTCTGCGCCTCTGGACATGGCTGGAACATCAGGGCATGTTCCTGATGGTTCGACACCTGGCAGGTTCTCTGAACGCCAGGGCGGACGAACTCAGCCGCAGGTGCATGATGGATCACGAATGGCGTCTTCACTCGGAAGTGGCGCAAGGACTCTTTCTACAGTGGGGAGAGCCTTGGTTAGATCTATTCGCCACCGAAGAGAACGCGCAATGTCATCAGTTCTGCGCGTTGGAATTTCCAAGGCGGCACTCGCTCGGCGACGCTTTTCGTCGCGAGTGGAGTTGCGGTCTGTTGTACGCCTTTCCGCCTATACCACTTCTACCCAGAGTGTTGAAGAAGATTCGGCACGACCGGGCCCAAGTCATTCTTGTGGCTCCGGACTGGGCTCGAAGAGTTTGGTATCCCGAGCTACTCAATATGAGCATAGATCCCCCGATCCGTCTGCCTCTTCGGGAGGATCTTCTGTCGCAGCAGCAGGGGACGGTCCTCCACCCGAACCTGTCCAGTCTACACCTGCTTGCGTGGAGATTGAGCGGCGGCAGTTGATTCCTTTCGACTTGCCTCCCGAAGTTTGTGATGTGATTCTGGCAGCCAGGCGTCCCTCCACTAAGGTGGTATACGCCTGCAGGTGGAACAAATTTGTGGCATGGTGCACAGCAAAGGCTGTGGATCCCCTTTCTGCCCCTCTTTCTGAGGTCCTTCTGTTCCTTCTCTCTCTGGCCCAACAGGGTTCTGCCCTGGGTACCATCAAGGGTTATCTTTGTGCTATCTCGGCCTTCCTCAGGCTCCCTGATCAGCCCTCCCTTTTCAAGTCCCCTGTTGTTAACAGGTTCTTAAAAGGCATTACTCACCTCTTCCCTCCTGTTCCGTTTGTAATGCCTCAGTGGGACTTGAACTTGGTTCTTACCTTTTTAATGTGCGCTCCCTTTGAGCCTCTGCATAACTGTCCTCTTCGTCTTCTGACTCTGAAGACAGCCTTTCTGGTGGCCATCACCTCCGCTCGGCGGGTGAGTGAGCTCCAGGCTCTATCTTGCAAACCTCCCTTTCTGTCTGTTCATCCAGACAAGGTTGTTCTTCGGACGCGTCCGTCCTTCTTGCCAAAGGTGGTTACTGCTTTCCACATTGGGCAGACCATCACTTTGCCCACCTTCTTTCCGCCTCCGCATCCTTCCAGAGAGGAAGAGAGGCTCCACCGTCTGGACCCAAAACGTGCGCTCTCTTTCTATATTGACCGCACAAAACACTTCCGGGTGGATGACCAGCTCTTTGTTGGCTACGTGGGCGCCAAAAGGTCGGGCGGTGCACAAGAGGACCATCTCCCGCTGGGTTACCTTGTGCATCAAGACCTGCTATTCTTTGGCTAAGAAGGAGCCTCCTGTTGGGCTGCGTGCCCATTCCACCAGGGCAACGGCTGCTACCACGGCCTTGGGCCGCGGTGTTCCGCTGCCGGTTATCTGTCAGGCAGCTACGTGGGCCTCGCTGCACACGTTTACAAAGCATTACTGCCTTGACAGTCAGGTCCGGAGGGACGGCTTCTTTGGACGTTCTGTCCTCCGGGACTTCCTTGTCTGATCTTTGTTCGCAGACCCACCACCGGGGTTGGTATTGCTGGGGTATCTATTCTAAGGTAAGGAATCTATCACTAACGTGTCTCTTTCAGATGCACAAGTTACTAACTTGTGTAACGATATATCTGTAAGAGACAGTAGTTAGTGATAGATTCCTACCGCCCCACCCATCCTCCCCGTTCTGCGAACTGATTTCTAGGGTTAAGGACATCCCTTTCAGGGCCCTAGTATTTTTCAGACACCTGTGTCAGCTTCTTGCATGGCTCTGCGTTCCTGGCGCGGAAAGTCGTGTACAGAACTGACGTCAGCGCGCAGAGGCGGCGCCTAAGTACTGCCCGCGACGTCATCCCGGCGATCACGACGCCGACGACGGACGCGGAGCCGCACGCAGCGCCGCCTACCGGCGCGCAAGGGTACTGCTACGCAAAACTTTCCGGATCCAGCCTGACGCCTGGGGATATTCTAAGGTAAGGAATCTATCACTAACTACTGTCTCTTACAGATATATCGTTACACAAGTTAGTAACTTGTGCGTTAGTGACAGATTCCTTACCGCCCCACCATCCTCCCCGTTCTGCGAACTGATTTCTAGGGTTAAGGACATCCCTTTCAGGGCCCTAGTATTTTTCAGACACCTATGTCAGCTTCTTGCATGGCTCTGCGTTCCTGGCGCGGAAAGTCGTGTACAGAACTGACGTCAGCGCTGCAGGGCGGCGTCTAAGTACTGCCCGCGACGTCATCCCGGCGATCCCGACGACGGACGCGGAGCCGCACGACGCCGCCTACCGACGCGTAAGGGTACTGCTACGCAAAAACTTTCCGGATCCAGCCTGACGCCTGGGGATATTCTAAGGTAAGGAATCTGTCACTAACGTGTCTCTTTCAGATGCACAAGTTACTAACTTGTGTAACGATATATCTGTAAGAGACAGTAGTTAGTGACAGATTCCTACCGCCCACCCATCCTCCCCGTTCTGCGAACTGATTTCTAGGGTTAAGGACATCCCTTTCAGGGCCCTAGTATTTTTCAGACACCTATGTCAGCTTCTTGCATGGCTCTGCGTTCCTGGCGCGGAAAGTCGTGTACAGAACTGACGTCAGCGCGCAGGGGCGGCGTCCAAGTACTGCCCGCGACGTCATCCCGGCGATCCCGACGACGGACGCGGAGCCGCACGACGCCGCCTACCGACGCGTAAGGGTACTGCTACGCAAAAACTTTCCGGATCCAGCCTGACGCCTGGGGATATTCTAAGGTAAGGAATCTGTCACTAACTACTGTCTCTTACAGATATATCGTTACACAAGTTAGTAACTTGTGCTTTAGCATAAGCTAAAGACATTTTCCATTATGCAAAAAATAGTGAAAACAGGCACATACTTGGGGGCAACTGTGACATCCTCATAAGCGAATATAACATCCAAATTAGACATGCAATCAAGGTAAAGCTATGGGCACACGTTACAGTCAACGTCAGAAATCGGGACAGCATGGAGGGATGAGTCCTCAAATATTCCCTCATCTATATTCATAATACAATCGATATCAATTTGGAGCATCATAGCGTTGTTGGTAACATGGGCTGATATTTTCTGTTTGGGCGTTAAAACAGTGGCACAATAGGAACAACAAAGGGGAAGGCATTGAATGAGAATGCAACAGGATAGTAATACTGCTATAAAATAAATGATTTCCTTCAGGATCCAACCCCAATTACCCAAGAGGGACCAACTCCAATTTCCACATTCCATCCCCTTAACATTATCAATGATGTCCATAATGTGTTGTTATATTTTTTTCCAAATTCTTCATACCAACTACACACTGGTTGCCAATTATTTTGCATACTCCACCACTCTTTGCCAATATAAAATCCACTGCATATCTGATAGAGACTTCTAGCTGCAGATTCCTTACCTTTGAATTTCCCAGGCGTCAGGCTGGATCCGGAAATTTTTTCTGAGCAATACCCCTTGCGCGCGACGTTGGGTGGCTTCATTCGGCTCCGCAAGACGTCGGTAGCGTCGGTTATGACGTCGCAGTGCCTATATAGGCGCCACCCAGATGCGCGGACATCAGTTCTTTTCTTTCTGCGCCAGTTAAGCGCCGACCCCGGAAGAGCTACCCCTCTGCCACTTTTTGGCAGGTTTTTTCTTGACTTTTATCGATATTTTTGGATTCGAGTTCGTGTGCGAGGGATGCCTTCGAGAAAGGCAGATTTCAAGCCATGATGGGCTCGTTCACGCATGATGTCAGTTACCGATCCGCACCGCGTATGTCTGTGGTGTCTTGAACGCGACCACGATTCGAAGTTGTGTTCAGACTGTCGGGCGATTGCTCCGAAGACTTTGAGGGAGTGAGTGATGAAGTTGCTTGCAACCCGGCAGTCGACACCGTCGAGCGAGACTCCAAGGAGGTCACGGTCCCGTTCGAAGAAGAGGAGGTCGCAGGACCACTCACGGAGCCCTAAGTCCTCTTCCTCCCATTCGAGGTCTTCTGGACACTCGGGGAAGAGGCACAAGAAGAAGAAGGCCAAGCAGACTTCACTTCAACTGGCGTCCGTCGTCGAGAGACGTAAGGAGCACTGACGCTCTAGGCACGGTTCTGCGGAGCTGGAGCCTGAGTCGACTTCGTGCCTCCCACCCTTTCAGGGAGCCGGAGCGACTCCCGCTCAAATGAAAGAGTTTTACGAGGCCATGCGCCGCGTATTTGAGCAGAAGGACCCCATTGGTGAGCCCTCGGGCCCCGCGGGGTCGGAAGGGGCCCCTTCGGGTTCGACACTGTCGGCTTCAGCCACGGCGCCGGTGGGGCCTCAGGGATCCGATCCCGGATCTGGTTCAACGCCGGTCATGCCAACGCGAACTTCCCCGGCATCGAATCCAAAGTAAGTGCCTACGGCGTCGCAGGTGCCCGTCGGTGGCGCAAGCCCCATCCTCATCCCCGACGACACGGAGCCGGAACTGCATCGAGCGACGCCGATTCAGATGTCGACAGAACCCAGGGGTTCTATGTTGAAGTGCTGGGCTCAGTAGAGGAATGGGAGGAGTCTGTAGACCCTCTTGAGAACCAGGATGTCTCTGAGGAGACAATGGACTGGTATGGGGAACTTGGGGAAGCCAGTGGTTTGCATACTTCTCCAGACACTGGCATGCTCTCTCTGCCTACAGTGGCTACGGAGGAGGGGGGGGGGGGTCCTACGCCATGGTGGTTAAGAGGGCAGCTGAGGTCCTTGGACTGGAACTGCCCTCAGTGCAGGTCAGAACTAATCTTCTGACCGAAGTGCTTCAGCCTGGGGCTTCCACTTCTGAACCTCTACTGCCCTTTAATGAGGCACTTATGGACGTCCTTCTAGGAAAGTGGTCTAAGCCTAGCACAGGGACTCCTGTGAATAGGACGATTGCACGCCGCCATCGCCCAGCTCCGGGCGACCCAAAGTTCCTCAGCCAACACCCCACCCCAGAAAGTTTGGTGGTGCAGGCCTCTACATCTCAAGACGCATTCCCTTCCGCCCCTCCGGATAGGGAATCCAAGAGACTGGACTCATATGGGAAGAAGATGTTTTCTTCCTCCAGTCTGGCATTGCAGTCGGTGAATACCGCGTGCTTATTGGGTCGTTTCTCCCATTCTCTTTGGGAGACGGTTGCACAGGTGCTGCCACAAGTCCCGGAGGAGGGCCCGGGCTGTGCTTTCCCAAGCTGTCAAGGACGGGAGAGATGCAGCAAAATTCACCATTCGGTGTGGATTGGATACGAACGATTCGCAGGGCAGGTCGATTTCAACTACTGTGGCCTTGAGGTGCCACGCCTGGCTTCGTACTACTGGCTTCTCTGGGGATGTCCAAGCCAATTTGATGGACATGCCCTTTGATGGAACCCGCCTTTTTGGGGAAAAGGCACACTCGGCCCTGGTCAGGTTCAAGGACTCACGAGCAACGGCCAGATCCTTGGGCCTAGCCTCCATTCCTTGTGGCCAGTCTTCCTTTCGCCCCTTTTGTGGCAACGGAAGGGGTTTCCAGCCGCGTCAGCCCTATCCTAGCCACTTTCCCGCTCAGACTACCCAAGCCGTGCGTGGACGTCGATGCGGTACATTCCGTCCTCGGAATGGAGGCCAGAAGTCGTCTACCACACTGCCCCCAGAAGCCGCAGCCTCCAAGCACTCCTAGGCTGATTCTGCTGGACCACACTACTCCAGTGGGTGGGAGAATTCGTCATCATCTCCCCCGCTGGAGATCTATAACAACAGGCAAGTGGGTCTTGCAGATTGTCCAGGAGGGCTATTCTCTTCCTTTCCTTTCTTTTCCTCCTCCTAATCCGCCAACTCAGGAACGGCTGCCGGAGGATCATTTAAAGTTGCTCCAAGAGGAAGTTACAGCTCTTTTGGCCAAAGAAGCTATTGAAAGGGTCCCAGCTTCATAAGTAGGCAGTGGCTGTTATTCCCGCTACTTTTTGATTCCGAAGAAGAACAAGGGGATTCGGCCATTTTAGATCTTCGGACCATCAATCTCTTCCTCAAAAAGGAGAAATTCATAATGCTCACATTGGCTCAGGTCTTGTCTGCCCTAGACCAAGAAGACTGGATGGTGGCGTTGAACCTCCAGGAAGCATATTTTCACATTCCCATCCTGCCGGGCCACAGGCGTTACCTGTGGTTCAAGGTAGGCCATGACCACTTTCAGTTTACCGTGCTCCCCTTCAGTCTTACCAGTGCCCCTCGGGTGTTCACCAAGGTGATGGCGGTGGTTGCAGCTCATCTGCGCAGGTTAGGGGTGTCAGTCTTCCCCTACCTGGACGACTGGCTTTTGAAGGCGTCTTCTCCCCAGGCAGTCGTCTCCCACCTTCAGACTATGGCGAACCTCCTGCATACGCTGGGTGTTAGAAGGTGGTTCTGACACTATGGGCCGCCCGGATTTTTCACTTTTAGAGCACCTGTGTGTTGAGCTTTTACTGTGAGAGAGCCTCATAAATTGGGACTCATCCACAGTGAACTCATGATGAAAGAGACTGCATGTGGATTTTACTGGTGTCCCCCTGGCTTGACTAGGCCGCTGCGCAGCAGCTGGAGTACTGGGCACCGGGCTGGTTACATGCAGACACCTGTGTACATGCGTGTGCACACGTGTAGGGGCTGCGCAGGGGAGATTCCTGGCGTGCGCAGTCCAGGAGCAGCTACAGAGTGAATGGTGTGGCAGGACTTATGCAGAATTGGGTGGTGACATGGAATAGGCTTTATACACTGGGAAGAAACATGCCAGGGAAAGTCAGTGTGCTTTACTGTTTTTCACTTCATTATTCCCCTATGGGGAAGTGGAGCCCATGGGCTAGTGTCACTTTCCTAAAGTCTACAGATTCCAGACACGCACTAAAGTCCACTGTAACGGGTGTGAGAAGAAGTATTCTGCAGAGTCCAAAGTCATATTTGTACTGCTTTTGGGTCATCCAGAAATGTCACATTTCTCTGAGTCAGTCATAACCAGGGCCAGGCTGAGGGCTGACCTCAGCTGGATGGATTGATAACCTTTTTTTCCACAAGCTAAGGCCTCTTCTCCACGAAGAAGAAGATGGGTGGGGCTACAGGCTCATCCATCAGCAGCTATCACTGGTGCCAGGCACCAGGCTGCACCAAGGAGGGAAGGGCTCGTGTTTCAGAGACCATGTGGCCAGAGACCCTGGACGCCGCCATTTTGAACCAGCCCAGAGGCTGGACAAGAAGGAGGGAGCGGGGCAGGGAAGTGATGTGTCGCTGTTTGATAGGACCAACAGAGACTTCCTGCCAGCCCCCTACTCAACTTTTAAAAAGTGCTTGCACAGGAAGAGAAGCTCTCTCTGGGGTGTGGTCTGCTGAGGCGGAAGGTGCTGGAGCCTGGCAATGGGCAGTTGGAAGGAGGTACCCCCTGACTGCCCCCAGGCCCCTAACAGCGCCAGAAGAAGAGCCCAGGACCGGTGCGCAGAAGCAGGGGCCTCTGCGCAGGGAGAAGATAGGCCCAGGAGGAGAGCAGGCGAAAGGCTGGCGCAGGGAGCCAGTGAAAACCGCTCCCTGCAGAATGTACCCTCTTGGAGACCCGGAGGGCGCCACCCGGAGCAAGAAGACGCGAAAATGGAGAAGATCGGACCCCTGGGGGCTGAGATATGCCCCCCAGAAGGTACGCGACCTTTGACCTTTGAGGGGACCGACGACGAAGCACGTGGGGCTCCGCCGCCGGTCTGGAAACTGCCCCCGGGATGGGTCAGGTCCCGGGGGCTGCCCCCCAAAGAAGGAAAGTCGGGGTGCGCCGTCGCGCACCCCGTGAAAGTGCCCCCGTGGGGTGCCAGGAGCCCACCCTGGCCCCCGCTGAAAACGAAGCCGGGGAGCGCCGTCGCGCTCCCCGTGAAGATGACCCAGGGGCCCGGGACCCCATGCCCGGGCCCGAAGCAAAGGCGGGGAGCGCCGTTGCGCTCCCCGTGAAGAAGATCCCCAGCGGGGTGCCAGGAGCCCACCCTGGCCCCCGCGGACGTGGGATGGAGGGTAGTGCCGTCGTGCCCCTCCCCCCGAAGAATCTTCGGGGGCCCGGGACCCCATCTCCGGGCCCCAGCGGGAGAAGTCAAGTCGGGGAGCGCCGTCGCGCTCCCCGTGAAGAAATGGTCGGGGGCCCGGGACCCCATCTCCGGGCCCCTAATGGAGATGGAAGAGGGGGGAGTGCCGTCGCACTCCCCCGTGGTGGCAGGAAGGCGGGGGGAGTGCCGCCACACTCCCCCGAAGTCCCGCGGCCAGGGAGGCCACCTCCGTGTCTGCCCGCTGGAGCGGGCAGACGAAAAGGAAGTCACCGGGGGTGGGCTCCCCAGGTGGCTCTCCACCTCGTGAGCAGCCGGGGTCCGGGTGGGACCGGACCCCCAACGAGGTCGGGATGCGGCGAAGCCGCCAGCGGGGCAATCGCGGCTCTCCCCGAAGCAGCAGGAGAGCCGCTGCTATAATATGCAGGAAAGAGGATCACGAAGCGCCCCACAAAGCCTTGCAAGGCATATGGTAATTGATCGTCTTTGTGCCTGGTGGCCCCCAGAGGAGGGGGTCACCCTCATTTGGGAAAGGAGGGGCAGGGGGAGCTGCAGGAGCCACGCAGCCTCCCCCAGCCCAAAGAAGAAAAGTCTCACCATAAGTGTCTTGGGGACTTAAAAAGGATAACCCCTCAAGGGCTCAACAAGTATTTAACACCTTCTAGGCTGGAACTTTTGTTCTACAGCTGAGGGTGTAAGGAGAAGTGCCTCACGGAGTGAAGGGCTGAGTTGGGGATGTCTGGAGAAGGGCATCCCCTGGAGGTGAAGAGATGTAATTGCACCAGAAATGCATTTACTAACGGTTATTTCTTTTTAGAGGGACTGAAGGTCACATGTGTAATGTGCAGTACCTGTGTAAGGTGATGTCATAAGCAAAGTGGGGTTATGTTGCCAGACCTTCCTGCTAGGGTGTCTGGCTGTATATGCGTAATCCTGTGATTTAATCTGTGATGCCTTTAGGGGCTGTAATTGCAATGCATTCTAATGATCCACAAATGTGCTGAGTACTGTCATTCTAAAGTGTGCTTAAACATGTATTCTTGCTGCTGCGCTGAAGTGAGGAACAACCCAGACTGTTAGCCCTGAATATGTAGGGGTGCATACTGTATGGTCAATATAAGATGCTCAGTCAGGGTTATGTGTCACTAGGGTAGGTGAACCTATTTTTAATGCGTGTTGAGGTAATGGGGTGGGTCGCCACTGGGATGGTGCCAGTGTGCCGGGCCCTCGCTCCAGGTTATTTTCAACTACCGGCATTGGGGGGCAAGATGATGTGCATACATGGGAGTGGTGGTACTAGACCCCACCCCCCTGCGGGAGGGGTGGAGATGTTATGCAATGTCACAAAGTAATTCCAACAGCTTATGTATATTTGTAAATTGGTGCATAGTATTGAGTAGTGTGTGTGTTTAATAAATGTACTCTTACTTTTATAAAGCAAAGTACAGACTGGACAATCAATTATTGAGTGTTATTTCTGCGCACCTGCAAATGGCGATTACTAGCCCACACCACCTCCCTTGAGTAAGCCTCAGACTGCTCTGCAACGCTACCCTCTGAGAGTCAGGCGCTACAATTGGGTGTTTGGTTCCCAGTGAAGGACAAATGTAGTCATGTTATTTGTGCAGGCCTCACAGATACTGCCTCGTTTTCCAACACTGGGGTTCTCTATAAACGTGCCGAAGTCACACCTGACTCCTTCTCAGACGCTCCCTTTCATCTGAGCTGTTCTGGACACAGTGCAGTTTCGGGCTTATCCTCCCGAGCAGCGAGTCCAGGATACTCAGGTTATGATTCCGATATTTAAGCCTCTATCCTGGATTTCGGTGAGGTTGACTCTGAGGCTGTTGGGTCTCATGGCCTCCTGCATCCTGTTGGTAAGACGCCAGGTGGCGTATGCGGTCTCTGCAGTGGGACTTGAAGTTCCAATGGGCACAACATCGGGGAAATCTCACCGACGTGGTTCAGATCTCGGAAGGAACTGCGAAGGATCTGCAGTGGTGGTTAACGAACCGCGATTGGGTCAGCAGCAGACCTCTCTCCCTTCCCCAACCAGATTTCACAGTTGTGACGAATGCGTCACTTCTGGGATGGGGCGGCCACATAGGAGAGGTGGAGATCAGGGGTCACTGGTCTCTGGCGGAGACGGAGCTCCGCATAAACTTGTTGGAGCTCCGAGCGATTCGGTTGGCATTGAAAGCATTTCTTCCCTCTGTCAAGGAGAAGCTGGTGCAGGTGTTCAGGGACAACACCACCGCCATGTGGTACTGCAACAAGCAGGGCGGCGTGGGGTCATGGACCCTTTGTCGAGAGGCCCTGCATCTCTGGACATGGCTGGATAAGCAGGGCATAACCCTGGTGGTTCAACACCTGGCAGGTTCTCTGAACGCCAGGGTGGAGGATCTCAGCTGTCGATGCCTTCAGGATCACGAATGGCGTCTCCAGTCGGAGGTGGCGCAAGGTCTCTTTCGGCAGTGGGGAGAACCTTGGTTAGATTTGTCCGCCTCCGAAGATAACGCACAATGTCAGCATTACTGCGTGCTGGAGTTTCCAAGGCGGCTATCGCTCGGCGACGCGTTTCATCACGAGTGGAGCTCAGGCCTGTTGTGCGCCTTTCCGCCCATACCACTCCTGCCCAGGGTTCTGAAGAAGATCAGGAGTGACCGAGCCCAAGTCATCCTTGTGGCACCGGACTGGGCAAGGAGAGTCTGGTATCCAGAGCTTCTGAGCATGAGCGTCGATCCTCCAATCAGGCTGCCCCTTCGGGAGGATCTTCTGTCGCAGCAGCAGGGGAGGGTTCTTCACCCGAACCTGTCAACTCTGCGCCTCCATGCATGGAGATTGAGCGGCGACAGTTGATAGCATTTGACCTTCCTCCCGAAGTTTGTAATGTTATTCTGGCAGCCAGGCGGCCGTTGGCAGAAATTTGTTTTATAGTGTTCAGAGAGGTCTAGTGACCCTCTTTCTGCTTCTCTTTCTACTGTCCTTTTATTCATTCTAACCCTTGCCCAGCAGGTCTCTGCTTTGGGAACTCTCAAGGGTTATCTTTCTGCTCCGTCTGCTTTTTTGCGGCTGCCAGACCAGCCTTCTCTCTTTAAATCTCATATTGTAAATAGATTTCTGAAAGGGTTGGTTCATTTATTTCCACCTACACCCTTTGTTATGCCACAATGGGACCTTAATTTGGTCCTCACTTACCTGATGTGTGCTCCTTTCGAGCCTTTGCACAATTGTCCCCTCCGGCTGTTGACCATCAAAACAGCCTTCTTAGTGGCGATTACATCGGCCCGGAGTGTGAGTGAATTGCAGGCATTATCCAGCTCGCCTCCTTATCTTATGTCCTTTCCGGAGAAGGTGGTGCATTGCACCAGGGTATCTTTTTTGCCAAAGGTTGTGACCCCATTCCATCTGGGTCAGTCCATCACTTTGCCCACCTTTTTCGCTCCCCCACGCCCCTCTAAGGAAGAGGAGCGTCTCCACTGTCTGGACCCAAAAAGAACGTTGTCGTTCTACCTTGACGTACAAAAGAGTGCCGGGTGGACGACCAACTCTTTGTGGGGTATGTGGGAGCGAAAAAGGGAAGGGCAGTGCAGAAAAGGACCATTTCTCACTGGGTCGTTCTCTGCATTAAAATCTGTAATGCCTTGGTGAAGAAGCAGCCCCCTGAGGGATTAAGGCCCCATTCCACCAAGGGAAAGGCTGCGACGATGGCCTTGGCTCGGGGTGTCCCAGTCCAAGACATCTGTCAGGCAGCAACTTGGGCATCATTGCACACGTTTGCTAAACATTATTGCCTTGATGGTCAAGTGCGCAGGGACGGGCAACCGTAAAGGTATTCTTTTGTAGTGCGTCGCATGGATCTAATTATTTCGACCAGCAACCTTTACAGCGGTCTGTGTAGCCAGAAGAACTTGCTCAGGACCTTTCCGCCTGGGTTCCAAATGTTTCTTCCTCTAAAAATTCTTTATTAGGATGTAATTCCCAGGCTGGATGTTGTGGCCAGGTCCCTCTGGTTTAGGAAGTAAGGAGTCTCTCACCTGTTGGTGAATAGAACGCAAACCTTCCGTCAATTGCCCAAGATAATCAAGCAATACAGGATAGTCAATATCAGAATATTTTCTAGGCCGTGGGACTCCCCAGACGTTTGCTGGGCGGCCAAAACGACCTCATAGGGTGATAAGCCAGTTCTAGAATGTGCTGTAGTCCTAGTTGACAAACGAGCCAAAAGAAGGGCATCTGGCCATCTCAACCCTGTTGTCTCCTGAATTTTTGGCAGTTTCAATTTGACTGTACCATTATATTTCTCGACAAGACCCGCTGACTGCGGGTGATTGGCAGCATGGAATTTCTGGTTAATGTGCAAGCCTTCACATATTAGTGTAATCACTTTCCCATTAAATTGAGACCCGTTGTCACTCCAGATAATTCTGGGCATTCCAAAACGAGGAAAGTACTCTTTGATGAGTACCTTCACCGTTGTGGTAGCCGTATTATCTTTAGTAGGGTAAGCCTCAACCCATTTACTGAATGTACATATAACCACTAGGGCATAATTGAGATTGTTACAACGTTCTAGCTCAATGAAGTTGATTTTGAGGACTTTGAAAGGAAATGTAGGTGGTTCAAAGTTACTGGATGGTGTGGGGGTACCCTTTCCTAGATTGTGCCTCATGCAAATCATGCAACGTTTCACTAAATGTGCAGCGATCTTGGAAATGTTATCATTACACCAAACAGGAGCCAATAGTTTACAAATACCTTTTGCACTGATGTGAGCTGGGCCATGAGCCATAGTAACCACAGGGAGTACATATGCATCGGGTAACATCCATTTCTGTTCTCCAGACACATCAATCCAACACCCTTCCTCATCTAAACGTGCTGTACTCTATTGCCAAACTGCTATATCTTCTATTGTGGCCTCACTTTGTATCTCCTTCACACTCTCAACTGTGTTTTCAAACATGGCGTTCTCTGAACCCATCTAGCTGGACCTGCAACAAACATTCTCTTCATCTTACTCTGAGCCGTTTCCTTAGCTGTCCGATCTGCGAACGCATTCCCTCTACCTACGTCATCTTTCACTTTCTTGTGGGCACACCACATTACATTAGCCATTTTCTTAGGAAGTGTTAGTGCAGATAACAATCGTGATATCAAGTGTCCATGTTGTATCTTAGTACCATGGGAGGTAAGAAACCCTCTCTCCCCCCACAGGCGCCCAAAGTTGTGCGCAGCCCCAACTGCATACTGACTGTCTGTATAAATATTGACAACCAACCCTGTGCTCAGTTCACAAGCTCGTATAAGGGCAACGAGTTCCGCTGCCTGGGCAAATTGATAGGGGACCCGTGATGTTTCGACCACCGTGCGTAATGTAGTCATAGCATAAGCTGCAATGGTGGTGCCATCTGGTAATTGAAAACAGGAGCCATCAACATATAGTTCTCCTTGGGGATCAGATAAGGGAACATCAGTCAAGTCTACCCGTCCTCTCGTCTCTTCCTCTGTTAGGAAAATACAGTCATGTTTGTCGACTGCATCGTTCTTGGAAGGGAGGGGTAGTTACGTGGCTGGATTCAGAGTGGCACATCTTTTAATCGTAATATGCTTAGCAAGCAATGTCAATTCATAACCAGTAAGACGTGCACTGGTGAGGTGCTGTGTCCTTGTGTTATTTAAAAGTGTATCCACAGCATGGGGTACCATAACTGTGAGATCAGTATCTGAAAGAGACACGTTAGTGACAGATTCCTTACCTTAGAATATCCCCAGGCGTCAGGCTGGATCCGGAAAGTTTTTGCGTAGCAGTACCCCTGCGCGTCGGCAGGCGGCGCCGTGCGGCTCCGCGTCCGTTGTCGGCGTCGTGATCGCCGGGATGACGTCGCGGGCAGTACCTAGACGCCGCCCCCGCGCGCCGACGTCAGTTCTTCTTTTTCCGCGCCAGCAAGCGCAGATCCGGGAAGAGCAGTGCCCTAGTCATTTTTTGACTAACTTTTTGGGTGAATTTTTTCACTGTTTCTTCGAATCGACTCCAAGGTGTCGTAGGGATGCCCGGCTTTAAGCGATGCGACGCCTGTGCTCGGATGATGTCCATCACAGACCCGCATCTGGAGTGTCTCTTCTGCCTCGGCCGAGGCCACGACACGAAGTCGTGTTCCGACTGCCGGGCCCTCAACCCGAAAGCTTTGCGAGAGCGGTCTCGAAAGCTCCTCGAGGCCCGGCAGTCGGCTCCGCGCCATTCCAAGCCCTGGTCGCGTGAGAGGTCGAGGGTCGGTCGCGGAGTCCTCACCGGTCGTCGGGATCCAAGTCTTCGTCGTCCGGTAAGTCTAAGCACAAGAAGTCCAAAAGCATCATCGCTCTAGGACTTCGCCTCGCCGGTCTCGCGACTCGGCTGAGGCCCCTCCCGGCACCGTCCCCGCGGCCCCGGACATGCCTGTGGAGTCGCCCCGCAATACCCGTCCTTCCCGGGTTCGGGGCGGATCCGGCCCAAATACAGGAATTCCTGTCGGCCATGGCCCGCCTCTTCGGGCCTCAAGGTCCCTCCGGTGCGCCTTCGGGCCCCGCGGGCCCTGATGGGGTTGCCCCGGCGTCGCCGCCGACTCCGGTCCCGGCGTCGCTCGTGCCTCCAGCCTCGATCCCGGCTCCGGCTTCGGCCCCGGCCTCGATCCCGGCTCCGGTGGTACCGCAACCCCCATCGACGCCGGTTGACCTGACCACGCCTCCGCCGGCGCCGATGTCTCCGGTGCCGTTCCTGACGCCGCCCGGGGCTCCGGGCGGCGTCGTCCCCATGCTACTCTCCGGCTCCGGACATGGAGCCGGACCGACGCTCGCTCGGCGCCGGTTCCGGCGCCGATGGGACCTTGGGTCCCAAATGTCCCTCCTCCTCCTTATTTTGAACCAGAGGAGGACCAGGAGGACTGGGAGGGGTCTGAGGACCCTCTGGCACAGCAGTGTCAGTATGATGAGGACTGGGCAGAGGAACTACGGGATGCCAGTGGGCTAGATACTTCCCCTGACACTGGCATGCTGTCTCCTCCCGTGGCTACGGAGGAGGGAGCCAATTTTGCAACGGTGTTGCGTAGGGCAGCTGGAGCCTTACATCTCCGACTCCCTACGGTGACGGTCAAGACTAATCTCTTGACAGAAGTGCTTCAGCCGGCGGCCTCCTCCTTGGAGACTGTGCTGCCGTTTAATGATGCACTTACTGACGTTCTTTTGGGCGCCTGGTCCAAGCCCAACACAGGGGCTCCTGTGGATAGGAACGTGTCCCGACGCCATCGCCCGGCTCCGGGCGACCCCTTGTTTCTCTCTGTCCACCCCACCCCTGAGAGCTTGGTTGTCCAAGCCTCCGCTTCCCAAACCGCCTTCCCTACCGCCCCTCCGGATAGGGAATCCAAACGCCTGGATCAATTTGGGAAGAAGGGTTTTCTTCCTCCAGTGCTGGCTTGCGGTCCATCAACACCGCTTGTCTTTTGGGCCGATATACCCACTCCTTGTGGGATTCGGTGGCAACTGTTTTGCCCCAGTGTTCTGAGGAGGTCCAGACACTGCTTTCCCGCGCCATTGCGGAAGGAAGGGATGCGGCCAAATACACCATACATTGTGGCCTTGATACCGCCGACTCGCTGGGCAGATCTATTGCAACGACGGTGGCGCTGCGTCGCCACGCCTGGCTGAGAACCACTGGTTTTTCAGGGATGTCCAGAATACTCTCATGGACATGCCCTTTGATGGAGTCGGTCTTTTGGTTCCAAAGCAGACCATGCGTTGGAGCGCTTTAAGGACTCACGGGCTATTGCCAAGTCCCTGGGCCTTTCTGCTACACGCCCTCCGCTACCTTCTGCTTTTCGCCCCTATCGTGGCCACGGAAGGGGCGCCCAGTCACGTCAGCAGCCCAGCCACCGGCCCGCGCAGCAGGCGTCTTCGCGTGGCCGAGGACGTGGATACCGCCGTGGCGGTTCGGGCAACCAGCGTGCGGGTCAGGCCACCAACTCCAACCCGTCCGCGGCCTCCAAGCCCTCCTAGTCCCTCCTTTCAGGTGCACAGCACGCCAGTAGGGGGCAGGGTCCGCCATAACCTTCACCACTGGCGTCCCATCACCTCGGACAGGTGGGTCTTGGACATTGTCCGAAGGGGCTACTCCCTCCCCTTCGAGACCACCCCCCAGCCATGCCACCTCAATTCCACCGCATGTCAGGGGATCACTTGGTGCTTCTACAGAAGGAAGTCACGGCCCTCTTGGCCAAGAGGGCCATCGAGCATGTTCCGACCCCAGAAGTAGGGCGTGGTTGCTACTCCCACTACTTTCTGGTGCCCAAAAGGACAAGGAGGACATGCGTCCTATCTTGGACCTCCGGAACGTCAATCGCTTCCTCCGGAAGGAGAAGTTCAAGATGCTCACCCTAGCTCAGGTCTTGACTGCCCTAGACCCTGGAGACTGGTTGGTAGCGTTGGACTTGCAGGACGCCTATTTCCACATCCCCGTCCTGCCGGCCCACCGGCGTTACCTTCGGTTCACGGTAGGCCTCGAGCATTTTCAGTTCACCGTGCTCCCCTTTGGCCTTACCAGTGCCCCTCGGGTGTTCACGAAAGTGATGGCGGTGGTCGCAGCTCATCTGCGCCGGGCAGGGGTTTCAGTCTTCCCCTACCTCGACGACTGGCTGCTGAAGGCGGGCTCGTCCCAGGCAGTCGTCTCCCACCTCCAGACTACGGCCGAACTCCTGCACTCGCTGGGGTTCTCCTTCAATGTGCCGAAGTCACATCTGATTCCTTCTCCACAGCTCCTTTTCATCGGAGCAGTTCTGGACACGACGCAGTTTCGGGCCTATCCTCCCGAACGGCGAGTCCGGGATATTCAGGCTATGATTCCGATCTTTCAGCCTTTATCCTGGGTTTCGGTACGGATGACCCTGAGGCTGCTGGGCCTCATGGCCTCCTCCATCCTGCTGGTCAATCATGCCAGATGGCATATGCGGGCTCTGCAGTGGGACCTGAAGTTCCAGTGGGCGCAGCACCAGGGCAACCTGTCCGATCACGTCCAGATCTCGGAGGGGACTGCAAAACAGTTGCAGTGGTGGCTCTCGAACCGGCAATGGGTCATGGGCAGATCCCTCTCCCTTCCCCAGCCAGAGCACACAGTTGTGACGGATGCGTCCCTTCTGGGATGGGGCGGTCACATGGGAGAGGCGGAGATCAGAGGCCTCTGGTCTCCGGCGGAGTCCCGGCTCCATATCAACCTTCTGGAGCTCCGGGCGATCCGACTTGCACTCAAGGCATTCCTTCCCTCTGTCAAAGGGAAGGTAGTGCAGGTGTTCACCGACAACACCACCGCCATGTGGTACTGCAACAAACAGGGCGGGGTGGGGTCGTGGACCCTCTGTCAGGAGGCTCTGCGCCTCTGGACATGGCTGGAACATCAGGGCTTGTTCCTGATGGTTCAACACCTGGCAGGTTCCCTGAACGCCAGGGCGGACGAACTGCAGCCGCAGGTGCATGATGGATCACGAATGGCGTCTTCACTCGGAAGTGGCGCAAGGACTCTTTCTACAGTGGGGAGAGCCTTGGTTAGATCTATTCGCCACCGAAGAGAACGCGCAATGTCATCAGTTCTGCGCGTTGGAATTTCCAAGGCGGCACTCGCTCGGCGACGCTTTCGTCACGAGTGGAGTTGCGGTCTATTGTACGCCTTTCCGCCTATACCACTTCTACCCAGAGTGTTGAAGAAGATTCGGCACGACCGGGCCCAAGTCATTCTTGTGGCTCCGGACTGGGCTCGAAGAGTTTGGTATCCCGAGCTACTCAGTATGAGCGTAGATCCCCCGATCCGTCTGCCTCTTCGGGAGGATCTTCTGTCGCAGCAGCAGGGGACGGTCCTCCACCCGAACCTGTCCAGTCTACACCTGCTTGAGTGGAGATTGAGCGGCGGCAGTTGATTCCTTTCGACTTGCCTCCCGAAGTTTGTGATGTGATTCTGGCAGCCAGGCGTCCCTCCACTAAGGTGGTATACGCCTGCAGGTGGAACAAATTTGTGGCATGGTGCACAGCAAAGGCTGTGAATCCCCTTTCTGCCCCTCTTTCTGAGGTCCTTCTGTTCCTTCTTTCTCTGGCCCAACAGGGTTCTGCCCTGGGTACCATCAAGGGTTATCTTTGTGCTATCTCGGCCTTCCTCAGGCTCCCTGATCAGCCCTCCCTTTTCAAGTCCCCTGTTGTTAACAGGTTCTTAAAAGGCATTACACACCTCTTCCCTCCTGTTCCGTTTGTGATGCCTCAGTGGGACTTGAACTTGGTTCTTACCTTTTTAATGTGCGCTCCCTTTGAGCCTCTACATAACTGTCCTCTTCGTCTTCTGACTCTGAAGACAGCCTTTCTGGTGGCCATCACCTCCGCTCGGTGGGTGAGTGAGCTCCAGGCTCTATCTTGCAAACCTCCCTTTCTGTCTGTTCATCCAGACAAGGTTGTTCTTCGGACGCGTCCGTCCTTCTTGCCAAAGGTGGTTACTGCCTTCCACATTGGGCAGACCATCACTTTGCCTACCTTCTTTCCGCCTCCGCATCCTTCCAGAGAGGAAGAGAGGCTCCACCGTCTGGACCCAAAACGTGCGCTCTCCTTCTATATCGACCGCACAAAACACTTCCGGGTGGATGACCAGCTCTTTGTTGGCTACGTGGGCGCCAAAAAGGTCGGGCGGTGCACAAGAGAACCATCTCCCGCTGGGTTACCTTGTGCATCAAGACCTGCTATTCTTTGGCTAAGAAGGAGCCTCCTGTTGGGCTGCGTGCCCATTCCACCAGGGCAACGGCTGCTACCATGGCCTTGGGCCGCGGTGTTCCGCTGCCGGTTATCTGTCAGGCAGCTACGTGGGCCTCGCTGCACACGTTTACAAAGCATTACTGCCTTGACAGTCAGGTCCGGAGGGACGGCTTCTTTGGCCGTTCTGTCCTCCAGGACTTCCTTGTCTGATCTTTGTTCGCAGACCCACCACCGGGGTTGGTATTGCTGGGGTATCTATTCTAAGGTAAGGAATCTGTCACTAACGTGTCTCTTTCAGATGCACAAGTTACTAACTTGTGTAACGATATATCTGTAAGAGACAGTAGTTAGTGACAGATTCCTTACCGCCCCACCCATCCTCCCCTTTCTGCGAACTGATTTCTAGGGTTAAGGACATCCCTTTCAGGGCCCTAGTATTTTTCAGACACCTATGTCAGCTTCTTGCATGGCTCTGCGTTCCTGGCGCGGAAAGTCGTGTACAGAACTGACGTCGGCGCGCGGGGGCGGCGTCTAGGTACTGCCCGCGACGTCATCCCGGCGATCACGACGACGGACGCGGAGCCGCACGGCGCCGCCTGCCGACGCGCAGGGATACTGCTACGCAAAAACTTTCCGGATCCAGCCTGACGCCTGGGGATATTCTAAGGTAAGGAATCTGTCACTAACTACTGTCTCTTACAGATATATCGTTACACAAGTTAGTAACTTGTGCGATTCTGTCCCAACGGTGTCACGGGTGGCTGTCTAGCACAAAAGGGTTGCTGTTGGGGTCCCCTTCCCCTAGTATTACCTTGATATGCTTGTTGCAGTAATACCTTTGTCTTCAGATCCTTATGCTTTTTATCAGTTTTGTCTTTCTCTTCATTATCCCTATGCTCGTAATATTGGGACATATTTAAAATCACGGAGGGGGAAGACGTGGACCAAGTACTCTCAGCTGCTTAAGTTTAGGCATTTCAATATCAGCAAGAATCATCACAGTGGAAGAGGCAGCCTCTGTCAATTTATAGTCAGCAGTAGGATTTTTCCTAGGATCGGGCAATGTAGCTTTAAGGGCCAGAACTTCACTTTGTTTCCATGGAGTATAGACCCATTGTTCCTGAAAACGAGCAGCCACAGCTGGCCTGATAGTCACTCCATGTTGATCCTCCACTGCAGGAGTTTCTGGGTGATAAGTGGGGTGAACTTCTCGCATTGGGAACTGAGTTATTTGGGTGGGACTATTATCATGCAGTCTACCTCTATAAGTCAGTAGTGTGGAAGCATTCCTGTACAGGGAGGTCGGCTCCAAATCTGAAAGAAACACATAGTGATAGATTCCTTACCTTAGAATATCCCCAGGCGTCAGACTGGATCCGGAAAGTTTTCGTCAGCAGTACCCCTGCGCGTCGGTAGGGGCGTCATGCGGCTCCACGTCCGTTGTTGGCGTCGTGGTCGCCGAGATGACGTCGCGGGCGCTACTTGGACGCCGCCCACACGCGCTGACGTCAGTTCTTTCTTTTTCCGTGCCAGCAAGCGCAGATCCGGAGAGAGCGGTACCCCTAGTCTTTTTTTACTAAGTTTTTTTAGATCTTTTTCTCACCTTTTTCGAGTTGATTCGACTCCTGGTGCACTTAGGGATGCCCGGGTTTAAGTCCTGCGAGGACTGTCATCGGATGATGTCGGTGACGGACCCGCACCGCGCGTGTCTCTTCTGCCTGGGACGCGACCACGACCCCAAGCCGTGCCCCGACTGCCGGTCCATGGCGCAAAGTCTTTGCGGGAGCGGTCCCGAAAGCTGCTTAAAGCCGGGCAGTCGGCTCCGCGCCGTGAGAGGTCCCGGTCCAGAGGGAGGTCGAGGGACCGTGCGCGGAGTCACCATCGGCGATCGTCGGGATCGAAGTCTTTGCACTCGGGGTCAGGTAAGACGAAGCACAAGAAGTCGAAGAAACGTCATCGTTCTCCGACTTCCCCTCGCCGGTCGCGTTACGCGGCTGAGGGTAAGGGTGGTGCCACCCCCGCGGCTCCGGCGGAGTCCATGGAGTCGCCGCCCGACTACCCGCCCTACCCGGGGTCGTCGGCGACTCCGGCCCAGATACAGGACTTCCTGTCGGCCATGGCTCGCCTCTTTGGGCCGTCGGGTCCCGCCGGTGCGCCTTCAGGCCCCGTGGTCCCGCTTGGGTGTCCTCGCGTTTGCTCCCCGGCGGCCCCGGCGTCGCTGTCGGCTCCGGCGCCGCAGGACACCCTTGGATCCAGGCCTGGATCCCGGTCGACGCTGTTATGATGGTCTAACCACTCACCTGAAATCCAGGTAGTCGACAGGGGCGATGACAATGCTCCGACCCGCCCAGAATATATCCCAGCCGCACTGAATTACAGAAACAGTGATTCTGGCAAATACTCTAAGAGGGAAGGGGTTTTGGGAAGAGAAACAAAACAGGGGGAAAGACACCGCAGACTCTGCTACCAGGACCTGCTGGGATCTTACTTGCAGAATCGTCTACTTCTGTCTGTTCTGAGTGAAAACAACACATGCACTATATCAGTAACTATACCAATGATTCTGACAATTGTAGCTGCGTTATGCTATCAATGCTAATCACCTGAAATAGCGAGAACCTCCCGAACTTGGTACTAAGTTGTTCTCAACACACTTGTTCCAGTAACAGGTTATCATAAATCATCACACTAGAAAGAAGCTAATACAGGTAGAAAAGAAACAACATGCGACATGTAAATAGAGTCTGCGTATTCCAGGTTAACTTTCTGTATACACAGACATAATCAGTATCTCACCTTAGCGTTATCTGTATTGCTGCCCTAAGGACCACGTAAACTCAGCATGGATATCTGTCTTTCATCAACTAACAGCTTCCTTATGAATATCCTTGTCGTACAACAGCAAGATAAAATGTCCACAGCAGGTTCTATAAATGTGCCTGATTAGTTCTTCAGGTTTCTATCAGCTCAACATTAACTAAAACGATCGTAGAGCAACCAGAGTCTGCCAATTACAATAAAGAATGCATTCAGCATTCACACATCTCCATTAGCAGCTCTGTCTTTCATCATTACATGTCCATTAGCAGCAATGTCTTTAAAGCAAAACATTTCCATTAGCAACGATGGCTTTAAAGTAAAACATTTCCTTTTGCAATGCTGTCTGTAAATCAAAAGAACTTATCTTCCTGGAATGTCCTGAATCAGCGTTGGAGCCGGCTCTAAGAAACTCAGAAAAGCATCCAAGTTGGTTGCTAGGAAACGGCACGATCCTCAGCTGGCAGAAACGAAGTCAAGCAAGGATTGCATGACTCATGGCTATTTATAGCTGAGCCTTGGGCGTTGGCCGTGTGTGTCAATAACAGCTGAATCTACACGTGTCTCATTGTCAGAAGGCATTTCAGAGACAGCTGCTTTGCTGGAAAGCGTTCCCTTGCGCATTGAACCAGCACATGCACAATAAACACACCATCATGACAGGTTTTAACAGAAGTAAACAAATACACAGGACAAGTAGGCAATTACATGTACTTTGAGGTGCTAGGTAAAAGAAATGGCAAATCATATGTTAACGTGTTGTGGGATACAAACATGGTTAATGTACTTGCCTTGTGCATACCAACAGACAACGCAGGATGTGACACCTGCCGATGTGAATTGATTCCTGACAGACGCCGGTTGACCTTGTTACGCCTCCACCGACGTCGACTCCACCGGCACCGATCCTGACGCCGCCCGCTCCTCGGGACGACGTCGACCCCAGCTTCAGCCCCAAAGTGGACGCGGCGTCGGTCCGGTGTCGGTCGATGCCGTTCTCGACGCCGTTTGGGGATTTCTATCCCCATGTCCCTACTCCTTATTTTAGGCCTGTTGAACAGCCTGAGGAGCAAGGGGAGGACTGGGAGGGGTCGGACGACCCTCTCGCTACAGCCTGCGAGTCTGAACAGGACTGGCCTGAGGAATTGGGGGACGCCAGTGGTCTGGATACCTCACCAGACCTTGGCATGCTGTCTCCTCCTACCGTGGCTACGGAGGAGGGAGCCAGTTATGCAGTGGTGTTGCGTAGGGCGGCGGAAGCCCTACACCTCCAGCTCCCTACTGTGGCCGTCAGGACTAACCTCCTGACAGAGGTGCTTCAGCCAGCAGCTACTTCTGCGGAGCCGCTGCTGCCCTTTAATGAAGCCCTTTCGGACGTTCTTTTGGGCGCTTGGTCCAGGCCCACCACAGGGGCTCCTGTGGACAGGAACGTGGCCCGACGCCATCGCCCGGCTCCGGGTGACCCCATTTTCCTTTCCCAACACCCCACCCCCGAGAGCTTGGTTGTCCAAGCCTCTGCTTCCCCAACCGCCTTCCCTTCCGCCCTCCCGGATAGGGAATCCAAGAAGCTGGATCAGTTTGGGAAGAAGATTTTCTCTTCCACCAGCTCTGCGCTGCGGTCCGTGAACACCGCATGCCTCTTGGGCCGTTATTCCCACTGCCTGTGGGATACGGTGGCGAACGTGCTGCCCCAGTGTCCGGAGGAGGCCCGGCCTGCTCTCGCCCAGGCTGTTGCAGAGGGGAGAGACGCAGCAAAGTTCATGATCCGTTGTGGTCTAGACACCGCCGACTCACTGGGCAGATCCATTGCAACGACGGTGGCGGTTCGCCGTCACGCCTGGTTGAGAACCACTGTATTTTCAGGGGATGTCCAAAACACCCTTATGGACATGCCCTTTGATGGCCGTCACCTCTTCGGCGACAAAGCGGACAGCGCGTTGGAGCGGTTTAAGGACTCACGTGCTACGGCCAAGTCCTTGGGACTCTCGGCAGTCCGCCCTACTCCGCCTTCCGCTTTTCGCTCCTTTCGTGGCACAGGAAGGGGCGCCCCGCAGCATTTGCAACAGAGCCACAGGCCGGCGCTGCAATCATCCCAGCACGGACGCGGGTTCCGCCGCGGCGGACAAAGGGGCCAGCGGGCGGGTCAGTCCACCACCACCCCGGCCACCACTGCCTCCAAACCTTCCTAGTCCGAACTTTCAGGCCCATCAAATGCCAGTGGGCGGCAGGCTCCGCCATTACCTCCCCCACTGACGCACCATCACTTCGGACAGGTGGGCTTTAGAGATAGTCCAGAGGGGCTACTCCCTCCCCTTCGAGACTACCCCCCCAGCCATGCCACCTCAATACCACCGCATGTCGGGGGATCACTTGGTGCTTCTTCAGCAGGAAGTTGCGGCCCTCTTGGCCAAGGGGGCCATCGAGCATGCTCCGATGCACGAAGTAGGTCGTGGTTGTTAATCCCACTACTTTGTGGTGCCCAAGAAGGACAAAGGCCTGTGTCCTATCTTGGACCTCCGGAACGACAATCGCTTCCTCCGCAAAGAGAAGTTCAAGATGCTCACCCTAGCTCAGGTCTTGTCTGCTCTCGACCCACAAGACTGGATGGTGGCGCTGGACTTGCAGGACGCCTATTTCCACATCCCCGTCCTGCTAGCCCACAGGCGTTACCTACGGTTCATGGTAGGTCACGAGCACTTTCAGTTCACCGTGCTCCCCTTTGGCCTTACCAGCGCTCCTCGGGTGTTCACCAAGGTGATGGCGGTGGTCGCAGCTCATCTGCGCAGATCAGGGGTCTCCGTCTTCCCCTATCTCGATGACTGGTTGTTGAAGGCGGGCTCGCCCCAGACAGTCGTCTCCCACCTACAGACTACGGCCGACCTCCTGCGCTTGCTGGGGTTCTCCATCAATGTGCCGAAGTCGCACCTGGTTCCCTTCCAGAAGCTCCTCTTTATCGGAGCGGTTCTGGGCACGGCGCAGTTTCGGGTCTATCCTCCCGAACAGCGAGTCCGGGATATTCGGGCTCTGATTCCCATCTTTCAGCCCTTGTCCCGGGTTTCGGTCAGAGTGACTCTGAGGCTGCTGGGCCTCATGGCCTCCTGCATCCTGCTGGTCAATCATGCCAGGTGGCATATGCGGGCTCTGCAGTGGGACCTGAAGTTCCAGTGGGCGCAGCATCAGGGAAACCTGTCCGTTCATGTCCAGATCTCGGAGGGCACTGCACGACAATTGCAGTGGTGGCTCACGAACCGGCATTGGGTCGACGGCAGATACCTCTCCCTTCCCCAACCGGAGTTCACAGTAGTGACGGATGCGTCCCTCCTGGGATGGGGCGGCCACATGTGAGAGGCGGAGATCAGAGGCCTCTGGTCTCCGGCGGAGTCCCGTCTCCATATCAACCTTTTGGAGCTGCGGGCGATCAAGCTTGCACTGAAGGCATTCCTTCCCTCTGTCAAGGGGAGAGTAGTGCAGGTGTTCACAGACAACACCACCGCCACGTGGTACTGCAACAAACAAGGCGGGGTGGGGTCGTGGACCCTCTGTCAGGAGGCTCTGCGTCTCTGGACATGGCTGGAACATCAGGGCATATTCCTGATGGTTCAACACCTGGCAGGTTCCCTGAACACCAGGGCGGACGAACTCAGCCGCAGGTGCATGAGGGATCACGAATGGCGCCTTCACTCGGGAGTGGCGCAAGGACTCTTTCTACAGTGGGGAGAGCCTTGGTTAGATCTATTCGCCACCGAAGAGAACGCACAATGTCAGCAGTTCTGCGCGTTGGAATTCCCAAGGCGGCACTCGCTCGGCGACGCTTTTCGTCGCGAGTGGAGTTGCGGTCTGTTGTACGCCTTTCCGCCTATACCACTTCTACCCAGAGTGTTGAAGAAGATTCGGCGCGACCGGGCCCAAGTCATCCTTGTGGCTCCGGACTGGGCTCGAAGAGTTTGGTATCCCGAGCTACTCCGTATGAGCGTCGAACCCCCGATCCGTCTGCCTCTTCGGGAGGATCTTCTGTCGCAGCAGCAGGGGGCGGTCCTCCACCCGAACCTGTCCAGTCTCCACCTGCTTGCGTGGAGATTGAGCGGCGGCAGTTGATTCCTTTCGACTTGCCTCCCGAAGTTTGTGATGTGATTCTGGCAGCCAGGCGTCCCTCCACTAAGGTGGTATACGCCTGCAGGTGGAACAAGTTTGTGGCATGGTGCACAGCAAAGGCTGTGAATCCCCTCTCTGCCCCTCTTTCTGAGGTTTTTCTGTTCCTTCTTTCTCTGGCCCAACAGGGTTCTGCCCTGGGTACCATCAAGGGCTATCTTTGTGCCATTTCGGCCTTCCTCAGGCTTCCTGATCAGCCCTCCCTTTTCAAGTCCCCTGTTGTTAACAGGTTCCTAAAAGGCATTACACACCTCTTCCCTCCTGTTCCGTTTGTGATGCCTCAGTGGGACTTGAACTTGGTTCTTACCTTTCTCATGTGCGCTCCCTTTGAGGCTCTACATAACTGTCCTCTTCGTCTTCTGACTCTGAAGACAGCCTTTCTGGTGGCCATCACCTCCGCTCGGCGGATGAGTGAGCTCCAGGCTCTATCATGCAAACCTCCCTTTCTGTCTGTCCATCCAGACAAGGTTGTTCTTAGGACGCGTCCGTCCTTCTTGCCAAAGGTGGTTACTGCCTTCCACATTGGGCAGACCATCACTTTGCCCACCTTCTTTCCGCCTCCGCATCCTTCCAGAGAGGAAGAGAGGCTCCACCGTCTGGACCCAAAACGTGCGCTTTCCTTTTATATCAACCGCACACAACACTTCCGGGTGGATGACCAGCTCTTTGTTGGCTACGTGGGCGCCAAAAGGTCGGGCGGTGCACAAGAGAACCATCTCCTGCTGGGTAACCTTGTGTATCAAAGCCTGCTATTCTTTGGCTAAGAAGGAGCCTCCTGTTGGGCTGCGTGCCCATTCCACCAGGGCAACGGCTGCTACCACGGCTTTAGGCCGCGGTGTTCCGCTGCAGGATATCTGTCAGGCAGCTACGTGGGCCTCGCTGCACACGTTTACCAAGCATTACTGCCTTGACAATCAGGTCCGGAGGGACGGCTTCTTTGGCCGTTCTGTCCTCCGGGACTTCCTTGTCTGATCTTTGTTCGCAGACCCACCACCGGGGTTGGTATTGCTGGGGTATCTATTCTAAGGTAAGGAATCTGTCACTAACATGTCTCTTTCAGATGCACAAGTTACTAACTTGTGTAACGATATATCTGTAAGAGACAGTAGTTAGTGACAGATTCCTTACCGCCCCACCCATCCTCCCCGTTCTGCGAACTGATTTCTAGGGTTAAGGACATCCCTTTCAGGGCCCTAGTATTTTTCCGACACCTATGTCAGCTTCTTGCATGGCTCTGCGTTCCTGGCGCGGAAAGTCGTGTACAGAACTGATGTCAGCGCGCAGGGGCGGCGTCTAAGTACTGCCCGCGACTTCATCCCGGCGATCCCGACGCCGACGACGGACGCGGAGCCGGACGACGCCGCCTACCGACGCGCAAGGGTACTGCTACGCAAAAACTTTCCAGATCCAGCCTGACGCCTGGGGATATTCTAAGGTAAGGAATCTGTCACTAACTACTGTCTCTTACAGATATATCGTTACACAAGTTAGTAACTTGTGCAACAGGTATTGCTGCAGTCAGAGATTGTAGTGAAAGGGAAGGAATAGGGGGTACGTTAGCTGGGGCAGTAGGTGTAACAGCTGTAGAGACTGGTGCAACTTGTACAGGTTGTTGTTGCTGATGGGGAACAACAGGGTATATCCATTCGGGGACATATGGTGGCGGTGGTCGGGCATCTAATAGGGTCTCCATAAAAGTATCCCCGTCTTCCTGAGCCATATAGGACATATCAATTTGCAACCGAAATCTCCTGTCCGCGCATTCTATTCCTGTTTCCTGCTACTCCTTATCGTAAGCGACGGGCCTTTTGCGTAAGTGCCTGCATACCTCGCCTTCTAGCATCCTTTTCCATTTTTAATCGCCTCTGTTTGGCCTCCTTCTGCCAAGTACGAAGGGAGTCAAACATGGACTGTCTACTACATCTTTTAAACATCTGTTCCTGAAGAAATCCCATCTTTTGTTCATCAAAGGAGCCTGTCAAAGGCCACTGTAACTCTGCATTATTGTCCCTCATATATTTGTGCCATAACGTACTAAACATAATAGTGCCAAGGCCATGTTTTACATACATATCAAAATTAGGACTACCCTCAGGAGTTGCAGGCGTGGATTCTGCCAACCGTGCATCTGTAGAACAACAACAACAGCACAAACTCCGAATTTTACTAAAACCAGGCATTGCAAAGAAAAGAAAAACAAAGTCGTTATTTTACGTGGAAAGTATTTGCAAACAGGGGGCGCTAGAGAGCCGGCAGACAAGATGGCCGCATCTTGGTGAGGCTCCTGCTGCCCGGGGCCTAAATCCGCCAGCATCCTACTGCAGGGGTCGACCATAACAGCACAAAATAACACGGAAGGAGCGGTGACAAGCGGCAGCTAAGCCTGAAGGAAAGAACCACCACCAAAAATGCCGGAGACAACGAACTGCAAAACGGCTGCCAGATGAGAGGCCGAGACAAGATGGCAGATGCCTGATCATTCGGCAGACGGCGATAAGACGGCCTGAGGGAGGCCGCACGACTTCCGCACTGCTGCTGAATCTGAGCGGGTCTGCCTTACGCGCAATCGGTGGGACCCGAGCTTGCGAAGCGTCAGCCCTTGGTGGGATCGGGAAACACCGAGTGCAGGACTGGTGGGGAAAGAACAACGTCACCCCGGCTGCGGCCTGCCTGGGCTGGAACGCCGCCGCTGGCTGCTGAGCCGCTTCCGCAGTGAAGGTTGCGGGGCTGCTGCATGGGCGACCGGGAGATGCAGGCGTTGCCGTGGACTGGGCCTGGGAGGTGTCTTGGCTGCCCGGGCTGGAAGTGCTGCCCCCCGGTGGCGCTGGCCGGCTCCCTGGATCGAGGACGCGCTGAGGTGAGCGGAGGCCGTGCGGGCTGTGGGGGGGAGCTTTAGCACTGTCGGGTGCATTGAAGGGCCTCTGCCTGGGCTGGGAGAGGCTGTGGGGGCACTGCTGATCCTGCGTTCGCCTGCGGTTGGGTCCTGCTTACTGGCTGGCTGGTTTGGGGGCGGCCCGGCGCTGCAACTCGTCCGTAGCTGAGGGGGCTGTTGGATCGCGGAAGAGCTGGATATCATTGTTGTGAACACACCTCCTTGAGACAACACACATTCAGGGTTTGCAGACACACAGGTACGGATGATCGCTGGAAGTGACTAAATCTCCACCTGCTCAAAACGTGTATTGGCTCTGGGGTCTGGGGAGGGGATAGAACTTATTGCCAAGTCAGAAATACCACCACATTGGCCGCAGTTCAAACCCATAGGATAGATCTCGCAGAACTGAGAAACTGTGGTGAGGGGCAGCGGGGGGCCTCACCGATCATTCTACTGTGACAGGAGCAACCCTCCACAGGCTGAACTGAGGCCTGTATTGAGCCGTGCTTTCGCTGCTGAGTCTATTGGGAAGGCACTGTGCCCTGATCACCCAGGGATTGGTCTCCACCACTGTGCTGCAGGCTCAGCCATGAGCAGGACAGAGGGCAAACAGGCGAAGCTGCCCTTCGAGCTGCGGAAGTCATCTAGAGGCCCTGGTGGAGACACAGACTCCAACATGGCAGAAGGCTCCCAATCTGATGACACAGGTCTACGCTCCCTGTTGATCACCATGCATCAGAGCCTCACCTCCATTGAGGCCAAAATGGATGCCCTGAATATGTGCATGGACTTCATCACCCAAAGGTTGGAGAAACATGATGGGCGCATCAGCGAGACAGAACACAGAATCTCGCAATTGGAGGACACGACGACGGCTGGGGGAGAACAAATGCAGAACATAGAGCGCCTCCTGAAGGTTATTCCAGCGAAAAACGAGGACTTAGAAGCACGCTTGCGCTGCAATAACATCCCTATCCTTGGCATTCCGGAGTCCACAGATACAGGGCGGATGGAAGATTATGTAGAGCGCCTACTTATAGATCTGTTTGGTGCATCCTCCTTTTCTAAAGTCCTGATAGTGGAGCGCGCCCATCGCTCACTTACTGCCAGACCTCCGCTGGGCTCCACCCCTAGACCCACCATTGCTCGTCTTTTGAATTATAATGACAGGGATTCTATCTTCTGAATGGCACGTGAAAAGCGAGATTTAAACTACGACGGTCACTCATCTCTATTTTTCCAGACTTGACGCTAATGGTCCAAGAGGCACGCAAAAAGTTTGTTCCTGTAAAGCGTAAGTTGCAGCAGGCCAGCATTCCCTATGCCATGCGGTATCCAGCGAAACTGCGTGTGACACACTGGGGAAAGCAACATGTCTTTACCACACCCCAGCAGGCACAGGACTTTCTCAAGAAGACACTTGCTCGTGGTTCCCGATCGGAGAGGGAGGGGAGCGAATCCAGACCAACTTCCCCGCTCTTGATCAATGATTAAGAACTAGTAATGCTGTTTGACAGTGGTTTGGCTTGGTTCACCAAACTTACAGATCGCTTTTCTTACAGTTTGTAGAGGTGACAAGTTTTGCTTATAGAACATACATCGATACTACTGCTAAATCCTGTTGTTTATAAGTCCTCTATGAAGCTCAGTAAGATGCTCTGGTCGACACCGTTATTATACTGACCCCCGGGCCCCCCGTACACCCGGGGAGTAGAGCCAGGCTCTCTAGCATAAAACCCCTATGCGTATTCCCCAGAGGTTGGGTATTGTTTTCTTTCCATTTTTCTTTCTGTTCTCCACTTTTCCATATTTCTGTGAATTAGATCTTTCTATCTACTTCTTCTGTTGTCACTATGGCCTCTCCGTTGCAAACCGGTCCCTCCTCTTGGTCGATCCATCCTATAGGTACTTGCATGTCATTCTAGCACATGCCTCAGAGATTTTGTTAGGCCGCTGGGTGTGGGCGAGCTAGTGCCCGGTTAATGTGTCATTTCAGGGGTTGAGGGTGGGTGCATTTCGCATGCGGGTTTAGGCCGCATGTGTGGGTGGGGGGAGACGGTTCCTTGTTCTGTTATTGCAAAACTCCATACATCTGAAAGAGACTATTAGTTATGGATTCCTCACCTTAGAATTACCCCCAGGCGTCAGTCTGGATCCGGAGAATTTTTTCATCAGCAGTACCCCTGCGAGTCGGTAGGTGGAGTCGGTCGACTCTGCGTTCGTCGTTGGCGTCGTGGTCGCCGGAATGACGTCGCAGTATCTACTTGGACGCCGGCCCTGCGCACTGATGTCAGTTCTTTCTTTTTCCGCGCCAGCCAGCGCAGATCCGGAGAGAGCTGTACCTCGAGTCACTTTTTGACTCTCTTTTTACGACTTTTTGTCGACATCTTTTCGAGTCATCAGGATTCCTGATGCACAGGGATGTCATCTCAGCGGACCGGCTTCAAGCCTTGTGGCTCCTGCCACAAGCTGATGTCGGTGACGGACCCCCATCTCGTGTGCCTATGGTGCCTGGAGCGCGACCACGACCCGAAGTCGTGCTCCGACTGCCGGGCCATGGCCCCGAAGTCTTTGCGGGAGTATCCCGAAAGCTTCTGGAGACCCGGCAGTCGGCTCTGCTCCGCTCGAGGTCCCGGTTGAGAGGGAGGTCGCGGGACCGGTCGCGGAGCCATCACCACCACTTCTTGTCGAAGTCTTCGTCTTTGGGTAAGTCGAAGCACAAAAAGAAGGCGACGAAGCATCGTCGCTCTTCATGTTCTCCCCGTCTGTCAGCCGACGCGACGCGGGTTGCGGACTGTAGTCGCCCGCAGAGCCTGTTGGGTCGGCTCCGAGCCTCCCTCCATTTCCGGGAGCCAGAGCGACCCCTGCCCAACTTCGTAGCATTTACGAAGCCCTCCATTCCATCTTTGGGCAGCCCGACTCCACCGGCGCGCCTTCGGCCCCGCGGACTCTGCTGGGGGTTCTAGGCCTTCGATGCCGGCGGCATCGGCTTCGGCTCCAGCACCGTAGGGCCCCCAGGGATCCAGGCCTGGATCGGCGCCGGTCGACCTAACGACACCTCCCCCGGCGCCGAATCCATTGGCGACACCTCTGCCCCCTCCGACACCGGTTGTGTCCCCAACTGACGTCGACCCCTGCTCCCCCTCGATGTGGACACGGAGCCGGACCAGCACTTTTGTACCCCTGTTCTCCCCTGGTGTTCCCTATTGCCCTGAGTGGCTACCAGAGGAGGGTGAGGAGGACTGGGAGGTGTCTGTGGACCCTCTGGCAGACCAGTTAGAAGAACCGGACTGGAGAGGAGTTGGGCGAGGTCAGTGGTCTGGACACTTCTCCAGACCTTGGCATGCTTTCTCCCCCTACCTTGGCTACAGAGGAGGGTGCATCATACGCAGTGGTGTTGCGTAGGGTGGCTGAGGCCTTAAACCTTGAGCTTCCTACGGTGACGGTCAGGACTAACCTCCTGACTGAGGTGCTTCAACCGGCAGCGGCCTCTTCGGAGCCCCTGCTGCCGTTCAATGAGGCCCTCACGGACATCCTTTTGGGCACATGGTCCAAGCCCAACACAGGGGCTCCTGTGGATAGGATGATTGCCCGACGCCACCGCCCGGTCCTGGGCGACCCCATTTTCCTCTCCCAACACCCACCCCCGAGAACTTGGTAGTCCAAGCCTCATTTTCCAAGGGCGCATTCCCTACCGCTCCACCTGTTAGAGAATCCAAGAAGCTGGACCATCTTGGGAAGAAAATGTTTTCTTCCTCCAGCTTAGGACTGCGGTTGGTGAACACCGCATGTCTCTTGGGCCGTTACTCCCATTCTGTGTGTCGTGCAGGTGCTGCCACAGTGCCTGGAGGAGGCCCGGGCCAAGCTCTCCCGTGCAGTTGCCGAAGGGAGAGACGTAGCCAAGTTCGCTATACGATGTGGGCTGGACACCGCTGACTCGCTGGGCAGGACAATTTCAACGTCAGTAGCCCTGAGACACCACGCCTGGCTGAGGTCCACTGGTTTTTCGGGTGATGTCCAAGCTACTCTTTTGGATATGCCCTTTGATGGGCGTTTCTTGTTTGGCGACAAAGCAGACAACGCGCTCGAGCGCTTTAAGGACTCCAGGGCTGCAGCCAGGGCCTTGGGCCTCGCTTCCACCTCTCGCCCCGCGCAGTCTGCTTTTCTCCCCTTTCGTGGCTACGGAAGGGGTGCCCCGCCACGTTCCGCCCAGAGCCACAGGCCTGCGCAAGCTGTCCAGCCTCTGCGTGGCCGGGGACGTGGGACCCACCGTCGTGGGTCTGGGGGCCAGCGGTGCGGGCCACTCCACCAGCGCCCCCTCTGCAGCAGCCTCCAAGCCCTCCTAGTCCATCCTTTCAGGGCCACCATACGCCAGTGGGTGGCAGGATTCGCCATCACCTCCCCCACTGGCTCAACATCACGTTGGACAGGTGGGTTTTGCAGATAGTCCGAAGAGGCTACTCCCTCCCCTTCGAAACTACCCCTCCATCCATGCCACCTCAATTCCATCGCATGTCGGAGGATCACTTGGCCCTTCTCCACCAGGAAGTTATGGCTCTCTTGGCCAAGGGAGCCATCGAGCGAGTTCCCGCCCCAGAAGTAGGTTGTGGTTGTTATTCCCACTACTTTCTGGTGCCCAAGAAGGACAAGGGCCTGCGTCCTATCTTGGATCTCAGGAACGTCAATCGCTTCCTCCGGAAGGAGAAGTTCAAAATGTTGACATTGGCTCAGGTCCTGTCTGCCCTCGACCCTGGAGACTGGATGGTAGCATTGGACTTGCAGGACGCTTATTTTCACATTCCCGTCCTGCCGGCCCACAGGCGTTACCTACCGTTCACGGTAGGCCACGAGCACTTTCAGTTTACTGTGCTCCCCTTTGTCCTTACCAGTGCCCCTCGGGTGTTCACGAAAGTGATGGCGGTGGTCCCAGCTCATCTGTGCAGATCAGGGGTTCCAGTCTTCCCCTATCTCGATGACTGGCTGTTGAAGGCAGGCTCTCCCCAGGCTGTCGTCTCCCACCCCCAGACGACGTCCGACCTCCTGCATTCGCTGGGGTTCATCATCAACGTGCCGAAGTCACACCTGATTCCCTTCTCAGATGCTCCTTTTCATCGGAGCGGTTCTGGACACAGCGAAGTTTCGGGCTTATCCTCCCGAGCAGCGAGTCCGGGATATTCGGGCTATGATTCCGATCTTTCAGCCTCTATCCCGGGTTGCGGTCAGAATGACCCTGAGGCTGCTGGGCCTCATGGCCTCCTGCATCCTGCTGGTGGACTATGCCAGGTGGCATATGCGGGCTCTGCAGTGGGACCTGAAGTTCCAGTGGGCACAGCATCAGGCGAATCTTTCAGACTGCGTTCAGATCTCAGAGGGCTCTGCACACCAATTGCAGTGGTGGCTGAGGAACCAGGATTGGGTCAACGGCAGGTCTCTCTCCCTTCCCCAGCCAGAGTTCACAGTGGTGACAGATGCATCAGTTCTGGGGTGGGGCGGCCACACGGGTGAGGTGGAGATCAGAGGCCTCTTGTCTCCGGCGGAGTCCGGCCTCCACATCAACCTCCTGGAGCTGTGGGAGATCCATCTTTCACTGAAGGCATTCCTTCCTTCTGTCAAAGGGAGAGTAGTGCAGGTGTTCATGGACAACACTACCGCCATGTGGTACTGCAACAAACAGGGCGTGGTGGGGTCGTGGACCCTATGTCAGGAGGCACTTTGTCTGTGGAAGTGGCTGGAACATCAGGGCATGTCCCTGGTGGTTCAACATCTGGCAGGTTCTTTGAACGCCAGGGCGTACGAACTCAGCCGCAGTTGCATGATGGATAACGAATGGCGTCTTCACTCGGAGGTGGTGCAAGGTCTCTTTCAGCAGTGGGGGAGCCGTGGTTAGATCTATTCACCACCCAAGAGAACGCGCAATGTCAGCAGTTCTGCGAGTTGAAATTTCCAAGGCGGCACTCGCTAGGCGACGCTTTTCGTCACGAGTGGAGTTGCGGTCTTCTATACACCTTTCCGCCTATACCACTTCTGCCCAGAGTGCTGAAGAAGATCAAGCACGACCGGGCCCAAGTCATTCTTGTGGCTCCAGATTGGGCACGAAGAGTCTGGTATCCCGAGCTGCTCAACATGGCCATCGATCCTCCGATCAGACTGCCTCTTCGGGAGGATCTTCTGTCGCAGCAGCAGGGGATGGTCATCCACCCGAACCTGTCATGTCTCCACCTCCTTGAGTGGAGATTGAGCGGCGGCAGTTGACGTCGTTTGACCTGCCTCCCGAAGTCTGCGATGTTATCTTGGCAGCCAGGCGTCCCTCCACTAAGACGGTATACGCCTGCAGATGGAACAAATTTGTGGCATGGTGCACAGCAAAGGTTGTGGATCCCCTTTCAGCCCTTCTTTCTGAGGTCCTCTTGTTCCTCCTTTCTTTGGCCCAGCAGGGCTCTGCTCTGGGCACTCTCAAGGGCTACCTTTTGGCTATTTCAGCCTTTCTTAGGCTTACTGATCAGCCTTCTCTTTTCAAGTCCCCTGTTGTAAATAGATTCCTTAAGGGCATTACTCATCTTTTTCCTCCTATTCCCTTCGTAATGCCTCAATGGGACTTGAACTTGGTTCTTACCTACCTCATGTGCGCTCCCTTTGAGCCGCTACATAACTGTCCTCTCAGACTTCTCACCTTGAAAACTGCCTTTCTGCTGGCCATCACCTCTGCACGCAGGGTGATTGAGCTACAAGCTCTTTCTTCCAAGCCTCCCTTTCTGTCTATCCATCCGGACAAGGTCGTCCTGAGAACTAGACCTTCCTTCCCTCCCAAGGTGGTTACTTCTTTCCACATTGGCCAAACCATCACTTTGCCCACCTTCTTTCCGCCTCCGCATCCTTCAAACGAGGAAGAGAGGCTCCACCGTCTGGATCCAAAACATGCGCTTTCCTTCTACTTGGATCGCACCAAACAATTCCGGGTGGATGACCAGCTCTTTGTTGGTTACGTGGGTGCTAAGAAAGGTCGGGCCGTGCACAAACGAACTATCTCCAGGTGGGTCGTTCTGTGCATCAAAGCCTGCTACTCTTTGGCAAAGAAAGAGCCTCCAGTGGGGCTGCGTGCCCATTCCACCAGGGCGACGGCAGCTACTACTGCTTTGGGACGAGGAGTCCCCCTACATGATATCTGTCAGGCAGCCACATGGGCATCGTTGCACACGTTTACTAAACACTACTGCCTGGACAGCCAAGTCCGGAGAGACGGCTTCTTTGGCCGTTCTGTTCTCCGTGACTTTCTGGTGTGATCTTAGTTCGCAGACCCACCACCGGGGTTGGTATTGCTAGGGTATCTATTCTATGGTAAGGAATCTATAACTAACTGTTTCTTTCAGATGAACAAGTTACTTACCTTCGGTTACGATATATCTGTAAGAAACATAGGTTAGTTATAGATTCCTTACCGCCCCACCCATCCTCCCCGTTCTGCGAACTGACTTCTAGGGTTAAGGACATCCTTTCAGGGCCCTAGTTTTGTGCACCAGTGGTCAGTGTCTTGCATGGCTCTGCGCTTCTGGCGTGGAAAGTCGTGTACAGAACTGACGTCAGCGCGCGAGTGCGGCGTCTATGTAGCTACCGCGACGTCATCCCGGGGACCACGACGACGACCGCGGAGTCGACCGACGCCACCTTCCGACGCGCAGGGGTACTGCTGCCGAAAAACTTTCCGGAACCCAGTCTGACGCCTGGGGGTGGTAATTCTAAGGTAAGGAATCTATAACTAACCTATGTTTCTTACAGATATATCGTTACCGAAGGTAAGTAACTTGTTCATCTGAAAGAGACACGTTAGTGACAGATTCCTTACCTTAGAATATCCCCAGGCGTCAGGCTGGATCCGGAAAGTTTTTTCGTAGTAGTACCCTTGCGCGTCGGTAGGCGGCGTCGTGCGGCTCCGCGTCCGTCGTCGGCGTCGTGATCGCCGGGATGACGTCGCGGGCAGTACTTAGACGCCGCCCTGCGCGCTGACGTCAGTTCTTCTTTTCCGTGCCAGCAAGCGCAGATCCGGGAAGAGCAGTGCCCTAGTCATTTTTTGACTAACTTTTTTGGTGAATTTTTTCACTGTTTCTTTCATATCGACTCCAAGGTGTCGTAGGGATGCCCGGCTTTAAACGTTGCGACGCCTGTGCTCGGATGATGTCCATCACAGACCCGCATCTGGAGTGTCTCTTCTGCCTCGGGCGAGACCACGACACGAAGTCGTGTTCCGACTGCCGGTCCCTAAACCCGAAAGCTTTGCGAGAGCGGTCTCGAAAGCTCCTCGAGGCCCGGCAGTCGGCTCCGCGCTACACCAAGCCCCGGTCGCGTGAGAGGTCGAGGGGTCGGTCGCGGAGTCCTCGCCGGTCGTGGGATCCAAGTCTTCGTCGTCCGGTAAGTCTAAACACAAGAAGTCCAAAAAGCATCATCGCTCTAGACCTCGCCGCCGGTCTCGCGACTCGGCTGAGGCCCCTCCCGGCACCGTCCCCGCCCCCGCGGCCCCGGACATGCCTGTGGAGCCGCCCCCGCAATACCCGTCCTTCCCGGGTTCGGGGCGGATCCGCCCCGAGCACAGGATTTCCTGTCGGCCATGGCCCCGCCTCTTCGGGCCTCAAGGTCCCTCCGGTGCGCCTTCGGGCCCCGCGGGCCCTGATGGGGTTGCCCCGGCGTCGCCGACGACTCCGGTCCCGGCGTCGCTCGTGCCTCCAGCCTCGATCCCGGCTCCGGCTCCGGCCTCGACCCGGCTCCAGGGGTACCGCAACCCCCATCGACGCCGGTCGACCTGACCACGCCTGCGCCGATGTCTCCGGTGCCGTTCCTGACGCCGCCCGGGGCTCCGGGCGGCGTCGTCCCCATGTACTCTCCGGCTCCGGACATGGAGCCGGACCGACGTCGCTCGACGCCGGTTCCGGCGCCAATGAGACTTTGGGTCCCAAATGTCCCTCCTCCTCCTTATTTTGAACCGGAGGAGGACCAGGAGGACTGGGAGGGGTCTGAGGACCCTCTGGCACAACAGTGTCAGTATGAAGAGGACTTGGCAGAGGAACTAGGGGATGCCAGTGGTCTAGATACTTCCCCTGACACTGGCATGCTGTCTCCTCCCGTGGCTACGGAGGAGGGAGCCAATTTTGCAACGGTGTTGCGTAGGGCAGCTGGAGCCTTACATCTCCGACTCCCTACGGTGACGGTCAAGACTAATCTCTTGACAGAAGTGCTTCAGCCGGCAGCCTCCTCCTTGGAGACTGTGCTGCCGTTCAACGATGCACTCACTGACGTTCTTTTGGGCGCCTGGTCCAAGCCCAACACAGGGGCTCCTGTGGATAGGAACGTGTCCCGACGCCATCGCCCAGCTCCGGGCGACCCCTTGTTTCTCTCTGTCCACCCCACTCCTGAGAGCTTGGTTGTCCAAGCCTCGGCTTCCCAAACCGCCTTCCCTACCGCCCCTCCGGATAGGGAATCCAAACGCCTGGATCAATTTGGGAAGAAGGGTTTTTCTTCCTCCAGTGCTGGCTTGCGGTCCATCAACACCGCTTGTCTTTTGGGCCGATATACCCACTCCTTGTGGGATTCGGTGGCGACTGTTTTGCCCCAGTGTTCTGAGGAGGTCCAGACACTGCTTACCCGCGCCATTGCGGAAGGAAGGGATGCGGCCAAATACACCATACGTTGTGGCCTTGATACCGCCGACTCGCTGGGCAGATCTATTGCAACGACGGTGGCGCTGCGTCGCCACGCCTGGCTGAGAACCACTGGTTTTTCGGGTGATGTCCAGAATACCCTCATGGACATGCCCTTTGATGGAGTCGGTCTTTTTGGTTCCAAAGCAGACCATGCGTTGGAGCGTTTTAAGGATTCACGGGCTACTGCCAAGTCCCTGGGCCTTTCTGCTACACGCCCTCCGCTACCTTCTGCTTTTCGCCCCTATTGTGGCCACGGAAGGGGCGCCCAGTCACGTCAGCAGCCCAGCCACCGGCCCGCGCAGCAGGCGTCTTCGCGTGGCCGAGGACGTGGATACCGCCGTGGCGGTTCGGGCAACCAGCGTGCGGGTCAGGCCACCACCTCCAACCCGTCCGCGGCCTCCAAGCCCTCCCAGTCCCTCCTTTCAGGTGCACAGCACGCCAGTAGGGGGCAGGGTCCGCCATCACCATCTGAAAGAGACACGTTAGTGACAGATTCCTTACCTTAGAATATCCCCAGGCGTCAGGCTGGATCCGGAAAGATTTGCGTAGCAGTACCCTTGCGCGTCGGTAGGCGGCGTCGTGCGGCTCCGCGTCCGTCGTCGGCGCCGTGATCGCCGGGATGACGTCGCGGGCAGTACTTAGGCGCCGCCCTGCGCGCTGACGTCAGTTCTTCTTTTTCCGCGCCAGTAAGCGCAGATCCGGGAAGAGCAGTGCCCTGGTCAATTTTTGACCATACTTTTTGGTGATTTTTCACTGTTTTTTCCATCTTGAAGGTGTCGTAGGGATGCCCGGCTTCAAGCGATGCGGCGCCTGTGCGCGGACGATGTCCGTCACCGACCCGCATTGGGAGTGTCTCTTCTGCCTCGGCCGAGGCCACGACACCGAGTCTTGTCCCGAATGCCAGGCCCTCAACCCGAAAGCTTTGCGAGAGCGGTCTCGAAAGCTCCTCGAGGCCCGGCACTCGGCTCCACGGAGGCCCCGGTCGCGTGAGAGGTCCAGGGGTCGATCGCGGAGTGCACACCGGTCGCCGGCGTCGAAGTCTTCTTCGTCCGGTAAGTCGAAGCACAAGAAGTCCAAGAAGCATCATCGCTCTCGGACTTCGCCCGCCGGTCTCGCGACTCGGCTGAGGCCCCTCCCCGGCACCGTCCCCGCCCCCGCGGCCCCGGACTTGCCTGTGGAGTCGCCCGCCATACCCGCCCTTCCCGGGTTCGGGGGCGGATCCGGCCAAGGTACAGGAGTTCCTGTCGGCCATGGCCCGCCTCTTCGGGCCTTCAGGCCCCTCCGGTGCGCCTTCGGGCCCCGCGGGCCCTGATGGGGTTGCTCCGGCGCCGCCGACGGCTCCGGCCCCGGCGTCGCCCGTGCCTCCAGCCTCGATCCCGGCTCCGGCTTCGGCCCCGGCCTCGATCCCGGCTCCACAACCCCCATCGACGCCGGTCGACCTCACGACACCCTCCGCCGGCGCCGATGTCTCCGGTGCCGTTCTCGACGCCGCCCTGGGCTCCGGGCGGCGTCGTCCCCCAGTTCCTTCCGGCTCCGGACATGGACCCGGAGCGACGTCGCTCGACGTCCCAACTGTCCCAACTGTCCCTCCTCCTCCTTATTTTGAACCTGAGGAGGACCAGGAGGACTGGGAGGGGTCTGATGACCCTCTGACGCGCGACTGTCAGTATGGGCAGGACTGGACAGAGAGTCTAGGGAGGCCAGTGGTCTGGATACTTCCCCTGACACTGGCATGCTGTCTCCTCCCGTGGCTACGGAGGAGGGGGCCAATTTTGGTACGGTGTTGCGTAGGGCTGCTGGGGCCTTACGTCTCGAGCTCCCTACTTTGACGGTCAAGCCTAACATCTTGACAGAGGTGCTTCAGCCGGCAGCCTCCTCTGCGGAGACTGTGCTGCCGTTTAACGACGCCCTCACTGACGTTCTTTGGGCGCCTGGTCCAAGCCCAACACAGGGGCTCCTGTGGATAGGAACGTATCACGACGCCATCGCCCTGCTCCGGGCGACCCCCTGTTTCTTTCTGTCCACCCCACTCCTGAGAGCTTGGTTGTCCAAGCCTCCGCTTCCCAAACCGCCTTCCTACCGCCTCCTCCGGATAGGGAATCCAAACGCCTGGATCAGTTTGGGAAGAAAGGTTTTTCTTCCTCCAGTGCTGGCTTGCGGTCCGTTAACACCGCTTGTCTTTTGGGCCGATATACCCACTCCCTGTGGGATTCGGTGGCGGATGTTTTGCCCCAGTGCCCTGAGGAGGTCCAGGCACTGCTTTCCCGCGCCATTGCGGAAGGAAGGGATGCGGCCAAATACACTATCCGTTGTGGCCTTGACACCGCCGACTCGCTGGGCAGGTCGATTGCAACGACGGTGGCGCTCCGACGCCACGCCTGGCTGAGAACCACTGGCTTTTCAGGGGATGTCCAGAATACTCTCATGGACATGCCCTTTGATGGAGTCGGTCTTTTTGGGTCCAAAGCAGACCATGCGTTGGAGCGCTTTAAGGACTCACGGGCTACTGCCAAGTCCCTGGGCCTTTCTGATACACGCCTCCGCTGACTTCTGCTTTTCGCCCCTATCGTGGCCACGGTAGGGGCGCCCTTCACGCCAGCAGCCCAGCCACCGGCCCGCGCAGCAGGCGTCTTCGCGTGGCCGAGGACGTGGATTCCGCCGTGGCGGATCGGGCAACCAGCGTGCGGGTCAGGCCACCACCTCCAACCCGTCCCGCGGCCTCCAAGCCCTCCTGATCCCTCCTTTCAGGTGCACAGCACGCCAGTAGGGGGCAGGGTCCGCCATCACCTTCCCCACTGGCGCACCATCACCTCGGACAGGTGGGTCTTGGACATTGTCCGAAGGGGCTACTCCCTCCCCTTCGAGACCACCCCCCAGCCATGCCACCTCAATTCCACCGCATGTCAGGGGATCACTTGGTGCTTCTACAGAAGGAAGTCACGGCCCTCTTGACCAAGAGGGCCATCGAGCATGTTCCGACCCCAGAAGTAGGGCGTGGTTGCTACTCCCACTACTTTCTGGTGCCCAAAAGGACAAGGAGGACATGCGTCCTATCTTGGACCTCCGGAACGTCAATCGCTTCCTCCGGAAGGAGAAGTTCAAGATGCTCACCCTAGCTCAGGTCTTGACTGCCCTCGACCCTGGAGACTGGTTGGTAGCGTTGGACTTGCAGGACGCGTATTTCCACATCCCCGTCCTGCCGGCCCACCGGCGTTACCTTCGGTTCACGGTAGGCCCCGAGCATTTTCAGTTCACTGTGCTCCCCTTTGGCCTTACCAGTGCCCCCTCGGGTGTTCACGAAAGTGATGGCGGTGGTCGCAGCTCATCTGCGCCGGGCAGGGGTTTCAGTCTTCCCCTACCTCGACGACTGGCTGCTGAAGGCTGGCTCGTCCCAGGCAGTCGTCTCCCACCTCCAGACTACGGCCGAACTCCTGCACTCGCTGGGGTTCTCCATCAATGTGCCGAAGTCGCATCTGATTCCTTCTCCACAGCTCCTTTTCATCGGAGCAGTTCTGGACACGACGCAGTTTCGGGCCTATCCTCCCGAACGGCGAGTCCGGGATATTCAGGCTATGATTCCGATCTTCAGCCTTTATCCTGGGTTTCGGCAAGGATGACCCTGAGGCTGCTGGGCCTCATGGCCTCCTGCATCCTGCTGGTCAATCATGCCAGATGGCATATGCGGGCTCTGCAGTGGGACCTGAAGTTCCAGTGGGCGCAGCACCAGGGCAACCTGTCCAATCACGTCCAGATCTCGGAGGGGACTGCAAAACAGTTGCAGTGGTGGCTCTCGAACCGGCAATGGGTCATGGGCAGATCCCTCTCCCTTCCCCAGCCAGAGCACACAGTTGTGACGGACGCGTCCCTTCTGGGATGGGGCGGTCACATGGGAGAGGCGGAGATCAGAGGCCTCTGGTCTCCGGCGGAGTCCCGGCTCCATATCAACATTCTGAAGCTCCGGGCGATCCGACTTGCACTCAAGGCATCCCTTCCCTCTGTCAAAGGGACGGTAGTGCAGGTGTTCACAGACAACACCACCGCCATGTGGTACTGCAACAAACAGGGCGGGGTGGGGTCGTGGACCCTATGTCAGGAGGCTCTGCGCCTCTGGACATGGCTGGAACATCAGGGCATATTCCTGATGGTTCAACACCTGGCAGGTTCCCTGAACGCCAGGGCGGACAAACTCAGCCGCAGGTGCATGATGGATCACGAATGGCGTCTTCACTCGGAGGTGGCGCAAGGTCTCTTTCAGCAGTGGGGAGAGCCTTGGTTAGATCTGTTCGCCACCGAAGAGAACGCGCAATGTCAGCAGTTCTGCGCGTTGGAATTTCCAAGGCGGCACTCGCTCGGCGACGCTTTTCGTCGCGAGTGGAGTTGCGGTCTGTTGTACGCCTTTCCGCCTATACCACTTCTACCCAGAGTGTGGAAGAAGATTCGGCGCGACCGGGCCCAAGTCATCCTTGTGGCTCCGGACTGGGCTCGAAGAGTTTGGTATCCCGAGCTACTCAGTATGAGCGTAGATCCCCTGATCCGTCTGCCTCTTCGGGAGGATCTTCTGTCGCAGCAGCAGGGGACGGTCCTCCACCCGAACCTGTCCAGCCTCCACCTGCTTGCGTGGAGATTGAGCGGCGGCAGTTGATTCCTTTCGACTTGCCTCCCGAAGTTTGTGATGTGATTCTGGCAGCCAGGCGTCCCTCCACTAAGGTTGTATATGCCTGCAGGTGGAACAAGTTTGTGGCATGGTGCACAGCAAAGGCTGTGAATTCCCTTTCTGCCCCTCTCTCTGAGGTTCTCCTGTTCCTTCTTTCCCTGGCCCAACAGGGTTCTGCCCTGGGTACCATCAAGGGCTATCTTTGTGCCATCTCGGCCTTCCTCAGGCTTCCTGATCAGCCCTCCCTTTTCAAGTCCCCTGTTGTTAACAGGTTTCTAAAAGGCATTACACACCTCTTCCCTCCTGTTCCGTTTGTGATGCCTCAGTGGGACTTGAACTTGGTTCTTACCTTTCTTATGTGTGCTCCCTTTGAGCCTCTACATAACTGTCCTCTTCGTCTTCTGACTCTGAAGACTGCCTTTCTGGTGGCCGTCACCTCCGCTCGGCGGGTGAGTGAGCTCCAGGCTCTATCATGTAAACCTCCCTTTCTGTCTGTCCATCCAGACAAGGTTGTTCTTAGGACGCGTCCGTCCTTCTTGCCAAAGGTGGTTACTGCCTTCCACATTGGGCAGACCATCACTTTGCCCACCTTCTTTCCGCATCCTTCCAGAGAGGAAGAGAGGCTCCACCGTCTGGACCCAAAACGTGCGCTTTCCTTTTACATCGACCGCACACGCCATTTCCGGGTGGATGACCAGCTCTTTGTTGGCTACGTGGGCGCCAAAAAAGGTCGGGCGGTGCACAAGAGAACCATCTCCCGCTGGGTAACCTTGTGTATCAAAACCTGCTATTCTTTGGCTAAGAAGGAGCCTCCTGTTGGGCTGCGTGCCCATTCCACCAGGGCAACGGCTGCTACCACGGCTTTGGGCCGCGGTGTTCCGCTGCAGGATATCTGTCAGGCAGCTACGTGGGCCTCGCTGCACACGCTTACTGAAGCATTACTGCCTTGACAGTCAGGTCCGGAGGGACGGCTTCTTTGGCCGTTCTGTCCTCCAGGACTTCCTTGTCTGATCTTTGTTCGCAGACCCACCACCGGGGTTGGTATTGCTGGGGTATCTATTCTAAGGTAAGGAATCTGTCACTAACGTGTCTCTTTCAGATGCACAAGTTACTAACTTGTGTAACGATATATCTGTAAGAGACAGTAGTTAGTGACAGATTCCTTACCGCCCCACCCATCCTCCCCGTTCTGCGAACTGATTTCTAGGGTTAAGGACATCCCTTTCAGGGCCCTAGTATTTTTCAGACACCTATGTCAGCTTCTTGCAGGGCTCTGCGTTCCTGGCGCGGAAAGTCGTGTACAGAACTGACGTCAGCGCGCAGGGGCGGCGTCTAAGTACTGCCCGCGACGTCATCCCGGCGACCACGACGCCGCCGACGGACGCGGAGCCGCACGACGCCGCCTACCGACGCGCAAGGGTACTGCTACGCAAAAAACTTTCCGGATCCAGCCTGACGCCTGGGGATATTCTAAGGTAAGGAATCTGTCACTAACTACTGTCTCTTACAGATATATCGTTACACAAGTTAGTAACTTGTGCATTACGACATGTAACTCAAGAAGGAGAATACTCAGAAGAGAAAAGGCCATAATTTTTATAACAGAGTTCTTCCTGTTCACCTTATATTTGCTTTTCTCCTGTCTCTTTTTCGTTATCTTCCTTAGCTTCATTACTGTGAGTATTTGAATTAGATACTATGTGTGTTTTTATTTTATTTCTACTTTGAATTTGATGTTAGCACACAGCACAGGGCAGTAATATTGCCATCACACAGGTTGGAGATTCAAAACTTACAGTTTAATTATTCACTATTTATGTTTTTTCTGTTTGGTGTAAAGGCTTTAAATGTGAAATGGATATCTGAATACTATCTTGAGTACAGCAATTAAACTTTTAAGATCGTTGAGTTATGGCCGGAGGTTTAATCGGAAGCCACTGCCTCTGGGCTGATGAGTGGCAACGGCTTCCCGTCTGTGGTTTTGTGAAGTAAGCTGATAAGAGGACGTAACAAAACGATCACTGGCAAAATTGTTTGGTATCGCCTTTGGGAACTATTGGCTTTGCTAACGAGTTTTAGTCATGATGCACAGCATCTCTGATACTGTACAAAATGTCTAATTGTTTTTTTTTAATGTTTGGGGTGGACGGCCGCGCCATTTTGAAAGTATTAGCAACTGCAAAATGGGGCAGGCGCTTTCTTAACATTTTTAGTTACTTATCCGAGTTGGATAGGTAACTAAAAAGGAAAAGAAAAACTGCAGAGAGAGGTAGAAGCAAAACGGGGGATGCGGGTGGGGAAGCAAAATGAGGGACAGGGGAAGCAGGGGTAGCAACACAGAAGATTGAAAGAACATGGGTGGGACAGAGAAGCACATGGCGAGACAAAGGAGCATGAGGATCATAGAATCAGATGTCGAGCACACGGAGTCGGGGGGGAGCACAGTAGAACATAGGGAGAGAGAGCAACACAGGTCAGGGCGGGAGGAGCACAGAAGCACGCAGCGAAATATAGCAACATGAAGACGGGAGGCAGCGAAGCACACAGCGAAACAGAGTAACACTGAGAGGGGGAGCATACGAGGAAGATTCCGGGGAAACACACTCTCATAGAGTGCTTAAGTAAAAAGTAGCACAACATAAATGAGCAGTGTGAGCAGTGGCTGCTGTCAAGGAACAGGGTTGGCGGGGCTGGGGGAGTGGGATTTGAAAAAAAACAATTAAAAACAAAACACTTACCTCCTCACGGCCCCCGTCTTTCCTCTGTCGTTGCTTAGCTTCCTGACAAGTCCCGGAAGCACACAGGCTCCCCTAAGCCAATCACAATGCTGCTGTCAGCAGCGTTGTGATTGGTGTGAGCACCGTGGTTCGGCGCTCAGACGGGGACTAGGAGTCCCTGCATGTTCTCCACCCAGGCTGTGTATTACAGCCCCGTGGAGAACATGCTAAGTGTGCATGACTGTTTGGCTGGCCCAAGACGGCCGGCCAGTCATGCGAACTTATTGTGCACCAACCACTCCTCCTCCTTGTGACACCAGCCCCTGCCCTCCCCAACCCAGCCCCATACCTTCGAAAAATTAAATGATAATAACGATGTTATTATCTTTTTCTTTTTTCCTGCTCTGAGAGCAGTGGGGCGATGCTCCTCTGCCTTAACTGAGCATCCGCCCCTGAGTGTGAGGACACAGTCATGTTTCCATCTTTTTTGGGAGTAAGAAACTGACGACGGGGGAAGTAAAGGCTGCACAAGACATCAAATGAGAGTGACAGTGAGGCCCACCAGTGGTAAACAGTGTGAGGGCTCTAGCCCCACTGTATGCTAACACAATGTCTTGCAACAAATGCACTGCCTTAGACGAGACGTAATGATGCTAATTTGGCTGTAAACTTATCTGATTGGAGGTTGTTTAGAAAAGCTTTACTGTGATCCCTGAGCATACATTATTCTTTGTCCCTGGAAGCTTAGGCTTTTGTAATCCACATCTGGTTTTGTTATTACTATGTTAACACTTAATAAATACACTTGAAAAAAGTGAACTGAGGGGGTACAGCTGGTAAGACCAGTGACTAGAATCCGGTATAAAGCGTACACACTCAGTTATTAGGACCTCACCACATGTGAGTTAGTCATACTCTTTTTGTGAATTAAAAGTATCACCTGGAAATCTGTACTTGCAAAGCACAAGTACACATTTCCACGTGGTACTGCACATGACCTACATACAAAAATCACCATGATCTAACATGTACTTCTTTCTGTAACGGTTGGAAAGGTTCTTGTCAAAATGCTTACGAATTGAATACACACTGATGTATTGTAATACATTATTGTATTAAATAAACAAATTCTCTTTTCTGCAGGTCCTGAAATCGAGGGCATCAGGGTAACCTGGAAGGACAACTTTGATTCCATGTATAGTGAAGTGGTTGAGCTTGGAAGGTAATTTTTCATCTTCCATGATTTTAGTGGCTTATTATTATTATTGTAAAACCTTACTTTGCTTGAGTAATAGCCCATCTCTTTAGCAGCTACCTAGTTCCATTATATATAAACGAGCAGGAAGGACTGGAATGTGCTCTGGCTCCAATTTATCCGTCTTTATCCAACATTCTGTACTGTCATGTGACAACAGGGTTGGACTGGCCCATTAAGCAATCTGGCAGTGCCCGATGAGCTGGTCTGAAAGGTCGGTATGTGGCCCATTTTGTTAGGCTGTTTGTAGCCTATTTTATGGTCAGCTAGGCTGTTTTTTGCTGATTTCCCTGTGTAGGAGAGTAGGATCTGCTTTCATGGTTACCCCCACTTTTTGCCTGGTGTTATGCTGTTTCTGATTAGTCTGACTGGGATCCTGCTAATCAGGGCCCCAGTCTCTGTGCTTTCGCCCCTAAATTGGTTTTGATAAGTACTTAGGTACCTCCCAGATAGGATACTGATGTACCCTTGTAAGTCCCTATTATTTATTTATTTAACGTTTTATATAGCGCTAGCTAGACCCGGGGGTATCAGAGCGCTTTACAGAATCAAAAGCCAGGCAATAATCCAGTCACTTAGTAAATGACACGCAACAATCTTAGGATCTGAAAGAGACACGTTAGTGACAGATTCCTTACCTTAGAATATCCCCAGGCGTCAGGCTGGATCCGGAAAGTTTTTGCGTATCAGTACCCTTGCGCGTCGGAAGGCGGCGTTGTGCGGCTCCGCGTCTGTCGTCGCCGTCGGGATCGCCGGGATGACGTCGCGGGCAGTACTTAGACGCCGCCCCTGCGCGCTGACGTCAGTTCTTCTTTTTCCGCGCCAGTAAGCGCAGATCCGGGAAGAGCAGTGCCCTAGTCATTTTTTGACTATATTTTTGGTGATTTTTCACTGTTTTTCTCCACGAGTCCCTCGACTCCGAAGGTGTCGGTAGGGATGCCCGGCTTCCAAGCCCTGCGACGTCTGTGGTCGTATGATGTCGATCACAGACCCGCATTTAGAGTGTCTCTACTGCCTCGGCCGCGACCACGACACGAAGTCGTGCCCCGACTGCCGGGCCTTGCACCCGAAGGCTTTGCGAGAGCGGTCTCGAAAGCTCCTCGAGGTCCGGCAGTCGGCTCCGCGCCACACCAAGCCCCGGTCACGTGAGAGGTCGAGGGGCCGGTCGCGGAGTCCTCATCGGTCGTCGGGGTCCAAGTCTTCGCACTCCTCCGGTAAGTCGAAGCATAAAAAGTCTAAGAAGCGCCATCGCTCCACGACTTCGCTCGCCGGTCTCGCGACTCGGCTAAGGCTCCTGTTGGCACCGTCCCCGCTGCTCCGGGAGTGCCTGTGGAGCCGCCCCCGCATTACCCGTCCTTCCCGGGTTCGGGGGCGACTCCGGCCAAGATACAGGAATTCCTGTCGGCCATGGCCCGCCTCTTCGGGCCTCAAGGTCCCCCGGTGCGCCTTCGGGCCCCGCGGGCCCTGATGGGGTTTCCCCGGCACCGCCGACGACTCCGGTCCCAGCGCCGCCTGTCACACCAGCCTCGGTCCCGGCCCCGGCTTCGGCCCCGGCCTCGATCCCGGCTCCGGTGCTGCCGCAACCCCCATCGACGCCGGTTGACCTAACTACACCTCCGCCGGCGCCGATGTCTCCAGTGCCGTTTCCGACGCCGCCCGGGGCTCCAGGCGGCGTCGTTACCCGGTTCTCTCCGGATCCGGACACGGCGCCGGACCAGCGTCGCTGGACGCCGGCTCCGACGCCGCTGAGACCTTGGGTCCCGCGTGTCCCTCCTTCTCCTTATTTTGAACCTGAGGAGGACGTAGAGGACTGGGAGGGGCCGGAGGACCCTCTCACACAGCAGTGTGAGTACGAACAGGACTGGGCTGAGGAACTTGGGGATGCCAGTGGGCTGGACACCTCCCCTGACCCTGGCATGCTGTCTCCTCCTTCCGTGGCAATGGAGGAGGGAGCAAATTTTGCAACGGTGTTGCGTAGAGCAGCTGGGGCCTTACACCTCCAATTGCCTACAGTGGCCGCCAGGACTAACCTCCTGACGGAAGTGCTTCAACCGGCGGCTACCTCCTCAGAGCCACTGCTGCCGTTTAATGACGCACTTTCTGACGTTCTTTGGGCACCTGGTCCAAGCCCGCCACAGGGGCTCCTGTGGATAGGAACGTGACCGACGCCATCGCCCGCTCCGGGCGACCCCTGTTCCTCTCCCAACACCCCACTCCTGAGAGCTTGGTTGTCCAAGCCTCTGCTTCCCAAACCGCCTTCCCTACCGCTCCTCCGGATAGGGAATCCAAACGCCTGGATCAATTTGGGAAGAAGGTCTTTTCTTCCTCCAGTGCTGGCTTGCGGTCTGTCAACACCGCTTGCCTTTTGGGCCGATATTCCCACTCTCTGTGGGACTCGGTGGCGCTAGCTTTGCCCCAGTGTCCTGAGGAGGTCCAGACACTGCTTTCCCGCGCCATTGCGGAAGGAAGAGATGCGGCTAAATTCACCATTCGATGTGGCCTTGATACCGCCGACTCGCTGGGTAGATCGATTGCAACGACAGTGGCGCTGCGACGTCACGCCTGGCTGAGAACCACTGGTTTCTCGGGTGATGTCCAGAACACTCTTATGGACATGCCCTTTGATGGGGTCGGTCTTTTTGGGAACAAGGCAGACCATGCGCTGGAGCGTTTTAAGGACTCACGGGCTACGACCAAGTCCCTGGGCCTTTCTGCTGTACGCCCTCCGCAGCCATCTGCTTTTCGCCCCTTTCGTGGCCACGGAAGGGGTGCCCAGTCACGTCCACTGCCCAGCCACCGGCCCGCGCAGCAAGCGTCTTCGCGTGGCCGAGGACGTGGCTCCCGCCGTGGCGGGTCAGGCAACCAGCGTGCGGGTCAGGCCACCAACCCCGCCCCGTCCGCGGCCTCCAAGCCCTCCTAGTCCTTCCTTTCAGGTGCACAGCATGCCAGTAGGGGGCAGGGTCCGCCATCACCATCACCACTGGCGTGCCATCACCTCGGACAGATGGGTCTTGGACATTGTCCAAAGGGGCTACTCCCTCCCCTTCGAGACCACCCCCCCAGCCATGCCACCTCAATTCCACCGCATGTCAGGGGATCTCTTGGTGCTTCTTCAGAAGGAAGTTGCGGCCCTCTTGGCCAAGAGGGCCATCGAGTGCGTTCCGACCCCAGAAGTAGGACGTGGTTGCTACTCCCACTACTTTCTGGTGCCCAAAAAGGACAAGGAGGACATGCGTCCTATCTTGGACCTCTGGAACGTCAATCGCTTCCTCCGGAAGGAGAAGTTCAAGATGCTCACCCTAGCTCAGGTCTTGACTGCCCTCGACCCTGGAGACTGGATGGTAGCGTTGGACTTGCAGGACGCTTATTTCCACATCCTCGTCCTGCCGGCCCACTGGCGTTACCTGCGGTTCATGGTGGGCCTCAAGCATTTTCAATTCACCGTGCTCCCCTTGGCCTCACAAGTGCCCCTCGGGTGTTCACGAAAGTGATGGCGGTGGTCGCAGCTCATCTGCGCCGGGCAGGGGTTCCAGTCTTCCCCTACCTCGACGACTGGCTGCTGAAGGCGGGCTCGCCCCAGGCAGTCGTCTCCCACCTCCAGACTACGGCCGAACTCCTGCACTCGCTGGGGTTCTCCATCAATGTGCCGAAGTCGCACCTGATTCCTTCTCCACAGCTCCTTTTCATCGGAGCAGTTCTGGACACGACGCAGTTTCGGGCCTCTCCTCCCGAACGGCGAGTCCGGGATATTCAGGCTATGATTCCGATCTTTCAGCCTTTATCTTGGGTTTCGGTACGGATGACCCTGAGGCTGCTGGGCCTCATGGCCTCCTGCATCCTGCTGGTCGATCATGCCAGATGGCATATGCGGGCTCTGCAGTGGGACCTGAAGTTCCAGTGGGCGCAGCACCAGGGCAACCTGTCCGATCACGTCCAGATCTCGGAGGGGACTGCAAATCAGTTGCAGTGGTGGCTCTCGAACCGGCTATGGGTCATGGGCAGATCCCTCTCCCTTCCCCAGCCAGAGCACACAGTTGTGACGGACGCGTCCCTTCTGGGATGGGGCGGTCACATGGGAGAGGCGGAGATCAGAGGCCTCTGGTCTCCGGCGGAGTCCCGGCTCCATATCAACCTTCTGGAGCTCCGGGCGATCCGACTCGCACTCAAGGCATTCCTTCCCTCTGTCAAAGGGAAGGTAGTGCAGGTGTTCACAGACAACACCACCGCCATGTGGTACTGCAACAAACAAGGCGGGGTGGGGTCGTGGACCCTATGTCAGGAGGCTCTGCGCCTCTGGGCATGGCTGGAACATCAGGGCATATTCCTGATGGTTCAACACCTGGCAGGTTCCCTGAACGCCAGGGCGGACGAACTCAACCGCAAGTGCATGATGGATCACGAATGGCGTCTTCACTCGGAAGTGGCGCAAGGACTCTTTCTACAGTGGGGAGAGCCTTGGTTAGATCTATTCGCCACCGAAGAGAACGTGCAATGTCAGCAGTTCTGCGTGTTGGAATTTCCAAGGCGGCACTCGCTCGGCGACGCTTTTCGTCGCGAGTGGAGTTGCGGTCTGTTGTACGCCTTTCCGCCTATACCACTTCTACCCAGAGTGTTGAAGAAGATTCGGCGCGACCGGGCCCAAGTCATCCTTGTGGCTCCGGACTGGGCTCGAAGAGTTTGGTATCCCGAGCTACTCAGTATGAGCGTCGATCCCCCGATCCGTCTGCCTCTTCGGGAGGATCTTCTGTCGCAGCAGCAGGGGACGGTCCTCCACCCGAACCTGTCCAGTCTCCACCTGCTTGCGTGGAGATTGAGCAGCGGCAGTTGATTCCTTTCGACTTGCCTCCCGAAGTTTGTGATGTGATTCTGGCAGCCAGGCGTCCCTCCACTAAGGTGGTATACGCCTGCAGGTGGAACAAGTTTGTGGCATGGTGCACAGCAAAGGCTGTGAATCCCCTCTCTGCCCCTCTTTCTGAGGTTCTTCTATTCCTTCTTTCTCTGGCCCAACAGGGTTCTGCCCTGGGTACCATCAAGGGCTATCTTTATGCCATTTCGGCCTTCCTCAGGCTTCCTGATCAGCCCTCCCTTTTCAAGTCCCCTGTTGTTAACAGGTTCCTAAAAGGCATTACACACCTCTTCCCTCCTGTTCCGTTTGTGATGCCTCAGTGGGACTTGAACTTGGTTCTTACTTTTCTCATGTGCGCTCCCTTTGAGCTCTCTACATAACTGTCCTCTTCGTCTTCTGACTCTGAAGACAGCCTTTCTGGTGGCCATCACCTCCGCTCGGCGGGTGAGTGAGCTCCAGGCTCTATCATGCAAACCTCCCTTTCTGTCTGTCCATCCAGACAAGGTTGTTCTTAGGACGCGTCCGTCCTTCTTGCCAAAGGTGATTACTGCCTTCCACATTGGGCAGACCATCACTTTGCCCACCTTCTTTCCGCCTCCGCATCCTTCCAGAGAGGAAGAGAGGCTCCACCGTCTGGACCCAAAACGTGCGCTTTCCTTTTATATCAACCGCACACAACACTTCCGGGTGGATGACCAGCTCTTTGTTGGCTACTTGGGCGCCAAAAAAGGTTGGGCGGTGCACAAGAGAACCATCTCCCGCTGGGTAACCTTGTGTATCAAAACCTGCTATTCTTTGGCTAAGAAGGAGCCTCCTGTTGGGCTGCGTGCCCATTCCACCAGGGCAACGGCTGCTACTACGGCTATAGGCCGCGGTGTTCCGCTGCAGGATATCTGTCAGGCAGCTACGTGGGCCTCGCTGCACACGTTTACCAAGCATTACTGCCTTGACAGTCAGGTCCGGAGGGACGGCTTCTTTGGCCGTTCTGTCCTCCGGGACTTCCTTGTCTGATCTTTGTTCGCAGACCCAACCTGGGGTTGGTATTGTTGGGGTATCTATTCTAAGGTAAGGAATCTGTCACTAATGTGTCTCTTTCAGATGCACAAGTTACTCACTTGTGTAACGATATATCTGTAAGAGACAGTAGTTAGTGACAGATTCCTTACCGCCCCACCCATCCTCCCCGTTCTGCGAACTGATTTCTAGGGTTAAGGACATCCCTTTCAGGGCCCTAGTATTTTTCAGACACCTATGTCAGCTTCTTGCATGGCTCTGCGTTCCTGGCGCGGAAAGTCGTGTACAGAACTGACGTCAGCGCACAGGGGCGGCGTCTAAGTACTGCCCGCGACGTCATCCCGCGATCCCAACGCCGACGACGGACGCGGAGCCGCACGACGTCGCCTACCGACGCGCAAGGGTGCTGCTACGCAAAAACTTTCCGGATCCAGCCTGATGCCTGGGGATATTCTAAGGTAAGGAATCTGTCACTAACTACTGTCTCTTACAGATATATCGTTACACAAGTTAATAACTTGTGCTTCAGGTACAAGCAACAATAAATACACATAGAAATAATAGGCAATGCGGGTGGAATACAATATGTACACAGACAGCAGCTCGGCCCCGAGGGCGGTTACTGCTTATGGGCAAGTCGTCAATTATGAGTCCAGTGAGAGAATGACCTTCTAGGCAAAAGAGGCAAACAGAAGTAAACAGCCAGCTGTTTAACGGGTCAAAGAGAGACTGATACAACCGAGTTCAAGAATTGCTCAAGTGTTCCAGTATTTGTTGAGGAGATAGCGTATTAGGTCTCTTTTGAAGCCAGTGAAGGAGGGGTTGCATCGTAAGTCCCTCGGGAGAGAGTTCCATATGCACGGAGCGTTACCCGAGAGAGAGCGAGCCTGGGTAGATTTCTTTTTTAGTTTGGGAGGGACGAGAAGAAGTGTGTTGGAGCTTCTCAATGATCTGGTACTTCCTGCTTTAGTGAGTTTGTTATCTAAATAGTCAGGGATGTGTGAGTGAATGGCTTTGGGGTGATACAGGCAGTCTTGTAATTGCATCTTCCTCCTATAGGAAGCCAGTTGAGGGTCTTGAGTGCAGGCGTGATGTGTTCATACCGTTTAATATCTGTTATGAGCCTGGCTGCCATGTTTAGTACTGATCTGAGGGGAGCGAGGTGCGATTTTGGGTCCCTGTGAGGATAGCATTCCCGTAGTCAAGTTTGGAGAGGACGAGATTGAACAATCCATTGGAAATCATCCGAGGGAATGAATGGTTTGATTTTTTTTTTAGTGTTTTAGTGTGAAAATCGCTCCTTTGGCTGAGTTTTTGATGTGACCCTTCATTGACAAGTCTTTATCCAGGGTGAAGCCTAAGGATTTAGCCAAATTGGAAAGAGTGAGAGTACAGTTTAGAGCCTTCAGGTCAGTGATCCAGTCTTTGATAGGAAGGTGGTTATTTTGGGGGGAGAACAGGATAATTTCTGTTTTGGTGGGGTTTAATTTTAGTTGGTTAGAGTTAAACCATGATTGAATATTACTCAGTGTGACGTTGAGATGTAGGATGGGTCTGGGTGATTTAATTTTGTATTAGTGTTGAGTGTTGTCTGCATAGAGCTGAAATTTGATCCCTGCTTGCTTCAGGATGATAGCAAGGGGTTCCATGAAGATATTGAACAGTGAAGGGGAGAGGATTGAGCCCTGGGGGACGCCAAGAGATACTGGTGTGGGTTTCGAGAGGCAAAACTTGATTCTGATTTGTTGTGATCGGTGTTGAAGGTAAGAAGTGAACCATTTTAAACCAGTGCCATTGATACCGGAGCGGATCTTCAAGGAGTCCAATAAGGCTGTGTTGTTTACATTGCAAAACCAAAGGGGATGATGGACGGAGTGTTGAACATTGCAAGCACTCACCCCCAGTCAACTGATCTGGGTTTAATCCATCATCATTCTTTAGCTCACTCGGCCACCCCAGTTCAGACATGGCCATATGCAAATCAGTCTGACCCTGTACCTCATGGGAACAGTCCAGCCCGAACTGCCAAGCCATGTCTTCCCTGGACCGGAAACAAGCATCCTGGGACTGGTTTCTGGCTTACAGCCGTCATCAGCCAGGCTATCTTGAATCCAGTGGCAAAGTGAGCAAGGGACCCACGTCTGGGCATACCCTGCCAACTTAGGGCGAACATAGCAAAACCAAAGGGGATGATGGACGGAGTGTTGAACATTGCAAGCACTCACCCCCAGTCAATGGATGGATGATGATGGATTAAACCCAGATCAGTTGACTGGGGGTGAGTGCTTGCAATGTTCAACACTCCGTCCATCATCCCCTTTGGTTTTGCATTGTTCGCCCTAAGTTGGCAGGGTATGCCCAGACGTGGGTCCCTTGCTCACTTTGCCACTGGATTCAAGATAGCCTGGCTGATGACGGCTGTAAGCCAGAAACCAGTCCCAGGATGCTTGTTTCCGGTCCAGGGAAGACATGGCTTGGCAGTTCGGGCTGGACTGTTCCCATGAGGCACAGGGTCAGACTGATTTGCGTATGGCCATGTCTGAACTGGGATGGCGGAGTGAGCTAAAGAATGATGATGGATTAAACCCAGATCAGTTGACTGGGGGTGAGTGCTTGAAATGTTCAACACTCCGTCCATCATCCCCTTTGGTTTTGCTATGTTCGCCCTAAGTTGGCAGGGTATGCCCAGACGTGGGTCCCTTGCTCACTTTGCCACTGGATTCAAGATAGCCTGGCTGATGACGGCTGTAAGCCAAAAACCAGTCCCAGGATGCTTGTTTCCGGTCCAGGGAAGACATGACTTGGCAGTTCGGGCTGGACTGTTCCCATGAGGCACAGGGTCAGACTGATTTGCATATGGCCATGTCTGAACTGGGATGGCAGAGTGAGCTAAAGAATGATGATGGATTAAACCCAGATCAGTTGACTGGGGGTGAGTGCTTGCAATGTTCAACACTCCGTCCATCATCCCCTTTGGTTTTGCTGTGTTGTTTACATTGTCAAAGGCCGCTGATAAGTCAAGTAGGATAAGTATGCATGCATCACCACCATCCCAGGATGTATGGATGTCATCTGCGATATTAAGCATGGCAGTTTCTGTGCTACAGCCTTTCCTGAACCCTGATTGGAAGGAGTCAAGTAGGTTGGAATCCTCAATATGTCGGTTGAGTTGTTGTAAGATGCATTTTTCCATAGTTTTGGCTAGGAACGGGAGGTTGGAGATAGATCTGAGGTTGTTGAGATCATTGCGGTCAGCCCTGGGATTCTTGGGAATGGGTGTGATGTGACCTAGTTGGAGGGAATATGGTATACAACCCGAAGCTAGAGAAGAATTGATGATTTTTGTCCAACAAGGTGCGATAATGTGGTTAAGGTTATGTACTATTTTAGCAGGGAGGGGAACTTTGGTGTGAGAAGTGAGCTTTAGTTTCACAATAATATTGAAAACTTCAAGTTCTGTCATGGGCTTGCAGGCCGACCAATTGGCGTTGTTTTTCAATTGGATGTTGAAAAGGTTGCCATCTGAAAGAGACACGTTAGTGACAGATTCCTTACCTTAGAATATCCCCAGGCGTCAGGCTGGATCCGGAAAGTTTTGCGTAGCAGTACCCTTGCGCGTCGGTAGGTGGCGTCGTGCGGCTCCGCGTCCGTCGTCGGCGTCGTGATCGCCGGGATGACGTCGCGGGCAGTACTTAGGCGCCGCCCTGCGCGCTGACGTCAGTTCTTCTTTTTCCGCGCCAGTAAGCGCAGATCCGGGAAGAGCAGTGCCCTGGTCAATTTTTGACCATACTTTTTGGTGATTTTTCACTGTTTTTTCCATCTTGAAGGTGTCGTAGGGATGCCCGGCTTCAAGCGATGCGGCGCCTGTGCGCGGACGATGTCCGTCACCGACCCGCATTGGGAGTGTCTCTTCTGCCTCGGCCGAGGCCACGACACCGAGTCTTGTCCCGAGTGCCAGGCCCTCAACCCGAAAGCTTTGCGAGAGCGGTCTCGAAAGCTCCTCGAGGCCCGGCACTCGGCTCCACGGAGGCCCCGGTCGCGTGAGAGATCCAGGGGTCGATCGCGGAGTGCACACCGGTCGTCGGCGTCGAAGTCTTCTTCGTCCGGTAAGTCGAAGCACAAGAAGTCCAAGAAGCATCATCGCTCTCGGACTTCGCCTCGCCGGTCTCGCGACTCGGCTGAGGCCCCTCCCGGCACCGTCCCGCCCCCGCGGCCCCGGACTTGCCTGTGGAGTCGCCCCCGCCATACCCGCCCTTCCCGGGTTCGGGGGCGGATCCGGCCAAGGTACAGGAGTTCCTGTCGGCCATGGCCCGCCTCTTCGGGCCTTCAGGCCCCTCCGGTGCGCCTTCGGGCCCCGCGGGCCCTGATGGGGTTGCTCCGGCGTCGCCGACGGCTCCGGCCCCGGCGTCGCCCGTGCCTCCAGCCTCGATCCCGGCTCCGGCTTCGGCCCCGGCCTCGATCCCGGCTCCACAACCCCCATCGACGCCGGTCGACCTCACGACACCTCCGCCGGCGCCGATGTCTCCGGTGCCGTTCTCGACGCCGCCCTGGGCTCCGGGCGGCGTCGTCCCCCAGTTCCTTCCGGCTCCGGACATGGACCCGGAGCGACGTCGCTCGACGCCGGCTCCGGCGCCGATGGGACCTTGGGTCCCAACTGTCCCTCCTCCTCCTTATTTTGAACCTGAGGAGGACCAGGAGGACTGGGAGGGGTCTGATGACCCTCTGACGCGCGACTGTCAGTATGGTCAGGACTGGACAGAGAGTCTAGGGAGGCCAGTGGTCTGGATACTTCCCCTGACACTGGCATGCTGTCTCCTCCCGTGGCTACGGAGGAGGGGGCCAATTTTGGTACGGTGTTGCGTAGGGCTGCTGGGGCCTTACGTCTCGAGCTCCCTACTTTGACGGTCAAGCCTAACATCTTGACAGAGGTGCTTCAGCCGGCAGCCTCCTCTGCGGAGACTGTGCTGCCGTTTAACGACGCCCTCACTGGACGTTCTTTTGGGCGCCTGGTCCAAGCCCAACACAGGGGCTCCTGTGGATAGGAACGTGTCACGACGCCATCGCCCTGCTCCGGGCGACCCCTGTTTCTTTCTGTCCACCCCACTCCTGAGAGCTTGGTTGTCCAAGCCTCCGCTTCCCAAACCGCCTTCCCTACCGCTCCTCCGGATAGGGAATCCAAACGCCTGGATCAGTTTGGGAAGAAAGGTTTTTCTTCCTCCAGTGCTGGCTTGCGGTCCGTTAACACCGCTTGTCTTTTGGGCCGATATACCCACTCCCTGTGGGATTCGGTGCCGGATGTTTTGCCCCAGTGCCCTGAGGAGGTCCAGGCACTGCTTTCCCGCGCCATTGCGGAAGGAAGGGATGCGGCCAAATACACTATCCGTTGTGGCCTTGACACCGCCGACTCGCTGGGCAGGTCGATTGCAACGACGGTGGCGCTCCGACGCCACGCCTGGCTGAGAACCACTGGTTTTTCAGGGGATGTCCAGAATACTCTCATGGACATGCCCTTTGATGGAGTCGGTCTTTTTGGGTCCAAAGCAGACCATGCGTTGGAGCGCTTTAAGGACTCACGGGCTACTGCCAAGTTCCTGGGCCTTTCTGCTACACGCCCTCCGCTGACTTCTGCTTTTCGCCCCTATCGTGGCCACGGTAGGGGCGCCCTTCACGTCAGCAGCCCAGCCACCGGCCCGCGCAGCAGGCGTCTTCGCGTGGCCGAGGACGTGGATTCCGCCGTGGCGGATCGGGCAACCAGCGTGCGGGTCAGGCCACCACCTCCAACCCGTCCGCGGCCTCCAAGCCCTCCTGATCCCTCCTTTCAGGTGCACAGCACGCCAGTAGGGGGCAGGGTCCGCCATCACCTTCCCCACTGGCGCACCATCACCTCGGACAGGTGGGTCTTGGACATTGTCCGAAGGGGCTACTCCCTCCCCTTCGAGACCACCCCCCAGCCATGCCACCTCAATTCCACCGCATGTCAGGGGATCACTTGGTGCTTCTACAGAAGGAAGTCACGGCCCTCTTGACCAAGAGGGCCATCGAGCATGTTCCGACCCCAGAAGTAGGGCGTGGTTGCTACTCCCACTACTTTCTGGTGCCCAAAAAGGACAAGGAGGACATGCGTCCTATCTTGGACCTCCGGAACGTCAATCGCTTCCTCCGAAAGGAGAAGTTCAAGATGCTCACCCTAGCTCAGGTCTTGACTGCCCTCGACCCTGGAGACTGGTTGGTAGCGTTGGACTTGCAGGACGCGTATTTCCACATCCTCGTCCTGCCGGCCCACCGGCGTTACCTTCGGTTCACGGTAGGCCCCGAGCATTTTCAGTTCACCGTGCTCCCCTTTGGCCTTACCAGTGCCCCTCGGGTGTTCACGAAAGTGATGGCGGTGGTCGCAGCTCATCTGCGCCGGGCAGGGGTTTCAGTCTTCCCCTACCTCGACGACTGGCTGCTGAAGGCGGGCTCGTCCCAGGCAGTCGTCTCCCACCTCCAGACAACGGCCGAACTCCTGCACTTGCTGGGGTTCTCCATCAGAGTGCCGAAGTCGCACCTGATTCCTTCTCCACAGCTCCTTTTCATCGGAGCAGTTCTGGACACGACGCAGTTTCGGGCCTATCCTCCCGAACGGCGAGTCCGGGATATTCAGGCTATGATTCCGATCTTTCGGCCTTTATCCTGGGTTTCGGTGCGGATGACCCTGAGGCTGCTGGGCCTCATGGCCTCCTGCATCCTGCTGGTCAATCATGCCAGATGGCATATGCGGGCTCTGCAGTGGGACCTGAAGTTCCAGTGGGCGCAGCACCAGGGCAACCTGTCCGATCACGTCCAGATCTCGGAGGGGACTGCAAGACAGTTGCAGTGGTGGCTCTCGAACCGGCAATGGGTCATGGGCAGATCCCTCTCCCTTCCCCAGCCAGAGCATACAGTTGTGACGGACGCGTCCCTTCTGGGATGGGGCGGTCACATGGGAGAGGCGGAGATCAGAGGCCTCTGGTCTCCGGCGGAGTCCCGGCTCCATATCAACCTTCTGGAGCTCCGGGCGATCCGACTTGCACTCAAGGCATTCCTTCCCTCTGTCAAAGGGAAGGTAGTGCAGGTGTTCACAGACAACACCACCGCCATGTGGTACTGCAACAAACAGGGCGGGGTGGGGTCTTGGACCCTTTGTCAGGAGGCTCTGCGCCTCTGGACGTGGCTGGAACATCAGGGCATGTTCCTGATGGTTCAACACCTGGCAGGTTCCCTGAACGCCAGGGCGGACGAACTCAGCCGCAGGTGCATGATGGATCACGAATGGCGTCTTCACTCGGAAGTGGTGCAAGGACTCTTTCTACAGTGGGGAGAGCCTTGGTTAGATCTATTCGCCACCGAAGAGAACGCGCAATGTCATCAGTTCTGCGCGTTGGAATTTCCAAGGCGGCACTCGCTCGGCGACGCTTTTCGTCGCGAGTGGAGTTGCGGTCTGTTGTACGCCTTTCCGCCTATACCACTTCTACCCAGAGTGTTGAAGAAGATTCGGCACGACCGGGCCCAAGTCATTCTTGTGGCTCCGGACTGGGCTCGAAGAGTTTGGTATCCCGAGCTACTCAATATGAGCATAGATCCCCCGATCCGTCTGCCTCTTCGGGAGGATCTTCTGTCGCAGCAGCAGGGGACGGTCCTCCACCCGAACCTGTCCAGTCTACACCTGCTTGCGTGGAGATTGAGCGGCGGAAGTTGATTCCTTTCGACTTGCCTCCCGAAGTTTGTGATGTGATTCTGGCAGCCAGGCGTCCCTCCACTAAGGTGGTATACGCCTGCAGGTGGAACAAATTTGTGGCATGGTGCACAGCAAAGGCTGTGAATCCCCTTTCTGCCCCTCTTTCTGAGGTCCTTCTGGTCCTTCTCTCTCGGCCCAACAGGGTTCTGCCCTGGGTACCATCAAGGGTTATCTTTGTGCTATCTCGGCCTTCCTCAGGCTCCCTGATCAGCCCTCCCTTTTCAAGTCCCCTGTTGTTAACAGGTTCTTAAAAGGCATTACTCACCTCTTCCCTCCTGTTCCGTTTGTGATGCCTCAGTGGGACTTGAACTTGGTTCTTACCTTTTAATGTGCGCTCCCTTTGAGCCTCTGCACAACTGTCCTCTTCGTCTTCTGACTTTGAAGACAGCCTTTCTGGTGGCCATCACCTCCGCTCGGCGGGTGAGTGAGCTCCAGGCTCTATCTTGCAAGCCTACCTTTCTGTCTGTTCATCCAGACAAGGTTGTTCTTCGGACGCGTCCGTCCTTCTTGCCAAAGGTGGTTACTGCTTTCCACATTGGGCAGACCATCACTTTGCCCACCTTCTTTCCGCCTCCGCATCCTTCCAGAGAGGAAGAGAGGCTCCACCGTCTGGACCCAAAACGTGCGCTCTCCTTCTATATCGACCGCACGAAACACTTCCGGGTGGAGGACCAGCTCTTTGTTGGCTACGTGGGCGCCAAAAAGGTCGGGCGGTGCACAAGAGGACCATCTCCCGCTGGGTTACCTTGTGCATCAAGACCTGCTATTCTTTGGCTAAGAAGGAGCCTCCTGTTGGGCTGCGTGCCCATTCCACCAGGGCAACGGCTGCTACCACGGCCTTGGGCCGCGGTGTTCCGCTGCCGGTTATTTGTCAGGCAGCTACGTGGGCCTCGCTGCACACGTTTACAAAGCATTACTGCCTTGACAGTCAGGTCCGGAGGGACGGCTTCTTTGGCCGTTCTGTCCTCCAGGACTTCCTTGTCTGATCTTTGTTCGCAGACCCACCACCGGGGTTGGTATTGCTGGGGTATCTATTCTAAGGTAAGGAATCTGTCACTAACGTGTCTCTTTCAGATGCACAAGTTACTAACTTGTGTAACGATATATCTGTAAGAGACAGTAGTTAGTGACAGATTCCCTACCGCCCCACCCATCCTCCCCGTTCTGCAAACTGATTTCTAGGGTTAAGGACATCCCTTTCAGGGCCCTAGTATTTTTCAGACACCTGTGTCAGCTTTTTGCATGGCTCTGCGTTCCTGGCGCGGAAAGTCGTGTACAGAACTGACGTCAGCGCGCAGGGGCGGCGCCTAAGTACTGCCCGCGACGTCATCCCGGCGATCACGACGCCGACGACGGACGCGGAGCCGCACGACGCCGCCTACCGACGCGCAAGGGTACTGCTACGCAAAACTTTCCGGATCCAGCCTGACGCCTGGGGATATTCTAAGGTAAGGAATCTGTCACTAACTACTGTCTCTTACAGATATATCGTTACACAAGTTAGTAACTTGTGCGTTAGTTTCATTTGGAGCCATTTTGTCATTGGTGAGGTCCAGAGGAGTGACTGCGGTGGCGTAGGGAGTGTCAGAGCAGATTGGTTGTAAGGGGGGTGGGGTTGTGACTTGAAGGAAAGATTGCTCAATTTTAGTTATTTTGTCTGTGAAGAAACTGCCAATTTCTTCACACCGTTCATTAGAGGCTATAATTTCATGTGGGGAGGAAGAAGTGGTTTGTCGTTTGACAATGTTAAAGAGTTCTCTGGGCCTGTTCTTTGCACGGTCAAGTGGGCTGCGGAAGGAGGTGGCTTTTTCTTTGAAGATGTGCTTCTTGTATGCCATCCTTGCAGTTCTGAGTAGAGTAAGATGTACTGACAATGGGTTTTGTCTCCAGGTCCTTTCAGCTTGCCTAAGATGCCTTCTATCGTTGTTGAGATCCGAGTTAAACCAAGATTTTGATTGGATTGATCTTAGTTGTCAATTTGAGAGGTGCGACTTGGTCGAGAGCTTCTGTTATAGCAGTGTTGCAGTGGGCGGTCAGGTCATTTACGTTATGCGAGGGAGGGTGATGTTGTAGTTGTTCACAGATCTTGGCTCCAAGGTCCGTAATAGGGACCTGTTTGAGGTTTCTGGTCCATTGCTTAGGTTTATTTGATGAGTTTAAGTGTGGTTTGATGGAGGTATCGATGCTGAACAGTATGAGATGGTGGTCTGACTAGTCTATAGGTAAGGTGGCGCTAAGGTAGACCAGTTCATTGTTGGTGATAATCGCATCAAGCGTAGTGCCTTTGATATGTGTTGGTTTATTGCAGAGTTGATTTAGATCGTTCATTTCTAGAAGGTTCATGAGGTGCCTGACTGTGGAGTCTTCGGCGTTGTTCCAGTGTAAGTTAAAGTCTCCCAAAAACACGTCCTTCGTGTCAGTTAAGGAGAACCGAGTTAGTAGGTCCGATAACTCTTCAGCGAAGAGGGCGCGATCCCCAGGATGGTGGTAGATGGTGTGTACTTTTATAGGTGGGGAGCCATTACCTTTAAGTTTGACGCCTAGGTATTCGAAAGTCGAGTATTCTGCATTATTTAGTAAGCAAAGATGAATTTCAGCTTTGAGGATTATGGCTAGACCTCCACCAGTTCTTTCCAGTCTGTCATGCCTTATGATGGAATAACCAGGAGGGGTAAAGAGATCAAGTATGGCATTGGAGTGGTCATTTAGCCAGGATTCCGTGAGGAAAGCAATATCAATTCCCTCACTGAGTAAGGTTTCAGCGATATCTGTAGCGTGTTGAGCTGCCAATCTGCAGTTGATGAGAATGCAAGATAAAGGGGCGGGATTGTCTTTAGCAAGTTGTAGAGTCTGAATGGTGGTGAATTGAGCAGGGGGTCTGGGCGAGTCAGTAGTTACGTGAGTTCTATTCATGCCCACTATTACTGGGATAGTGGAGGGATTGTGGGCCATGGTCTGGGTCTTGGCAGCTGAACTGCAGTTAGCGAGCATGCAAGATAGCAGGCAGGGATTGTCTAATGCAGATTGTAAGGGCTGAATGGTGGTGAGTTGGGCAGGGGGTCTGGGCGAGTCTGTAATAGGGGTTCTATTAATGCCCATTATTACTGGAATAGTGGAGGGAGGGGTGTGAACAGTAGTCTGGGACTTGGGGAGGTGAGATTCGCTGAGAGCAACCGCTTCCTGTATAGATAAGGGGCAGTGAGAACGACGGTGCCTTTGGGCCCGCCGACACAGTTGAGTGGAGGGCCAGGGGGTGCCTTGTACGGCCGTCAGTGAGCCTGTGTGAGGAGGCAATTTCAGACTCTCGTCAGTGAGAGAACGGGTAAGGATGGCCTGAATTGATAGGTCCTGTCTAAGATGCGCTAGGTCAGTTGCAAGAGAGTCGAGTTTACGCTTCATACGGTGTAGAATCTGAGTGAGAGTGTAATTGATGTATCCCGCATAGGTGGTGGGGGAAGACGCGGCAAGTCCTGCTCATGCTGGAGCAGAGGTCGCTACGCTAGTGGGGTGGTCTGTGCCGTTGGGGCATGGATAAAAGACAGGGGGGATGTGTAGGTTCTGCCTTGGTCCGAGCGGGGGGGTATGTCCGTAGAGAAATTAGTCGATGTTGACCTACGGTTGTGGTCCGCATCCCAAGACATGCCGTGGGCCTCAACAGGCTTAGTTACATTGCGATTGTGTGTAGGGGCGGGAGCAGGTGAGAACCTGCTGGTGGCCAGTTGTCTGTTGTGAGAGTTGGAGGGGGTGTCAAGGATGATGGTTGAGTTCGGGGGTGTCCCAGCGTTGGATATATTGGTAGTGTGAGGATAGGTGGTCAGACCTGTGTATAGGGCAGCAGAGAGCTCTAAGCTACACGGGAGGACAGTGTCATTGGGTCTGGACTTGTCGATCATCTGTGTAGTCAGGGTAAGGTTCACATTAAAAGGAAGGGTGGAAACTGTAGCCAGATTGGTGGATGACTGGCTGAGGATGGGGCCCACTACCCTAGGTCTGGTGAGTCATCCGGGTAAGTAAATGTGAGATTACTGGCTAGGCTGGGAACCAGAGAGGTCAATATTGAGGACATTGGTCGGCGGTGTGTGTTAGAGGGTGTGGCAGGGTTGATGGTAGTGTCAGGAGGTGTCACCGCGCAAGGTATTGAGTCCAATGGGGGGAGAGGGAGGGGCTGGTCAGGATTAGAGGATTGTGGTAAAGGGGAGAGAGGTGTTAAGGGTTCTTGGCCCTGTTGTGTGAGTGCAGTGAACAATGAAAGAAAGTGTCTATCAAAGATGGTGAGGTGAGGGTCAGTGGCTTTTAATGAGTATATTCCCTGTTCTGAAAATGGATATGTCAATTTCCTCTCTAAAAGATGGGAAGGGGGATGTCGTCAGTTTTATTCCATAGGGTATTTTGATTGTTTTGGTGACTTGTAGGAGGAGGAGGAAGATGCTTTTCCATTTAGCCGGCGTTTGGAGTAGAAGAAAAAGTCAGTTTTCTAGGTGCCATTGAGCACACTAAGGTAGGTATCGGCTATTAGTGTTTCCAGGTGCTGTTTCAGTAGCTTATGTTTGAGATTCTTTTTTGCGTACTTGGAGATATTTTTGGGATACGTGATGCTCCATGATTTTGGGCCATATCTGGCCAGGGCAGAGTCAAGGGGCTTGTGTAGGTACATTGCTATAGAAGTTCCTTGACTGTTATGAGGAATCATTCATCCTGATTCAAATTATGAATACTATTCAAACATGGCATAGGCATGTTAACATGGGAGCTTACTTTAGTTTCAAGCAGCAAGGATACTGTAGACGGTTAAAAAAAAAAAAACAGGACTATAATTGACAATAAAGAGGCACCATTACAAGATGGCCGCTACTTTTGCGTACTAAAGTGGATAGTCTAACTTTCTGTTAATGCAATGTCAAGTTGCAGAGAGTCCTACTTTACTTTCTTTGCATTGGCTAGAATGCAAGTCCTATATCTGTTTCCTTCAAGCTGCTCGGGCCACCATCTTATAGAGGAAGCCTTTATTTAAAGGTTAGAAATACACACAAGCAAATATTATGAAGATCAAAAAGTAGCCGCTGGGCGATAAAAGCACCCCACGCGTTCAGAGGCTTTCCAGAATGCACTTGCTGTACGGGGACCTCACTGGGTCAAATCAACTTCACAACCACAGCGTGGCCCTCGAGCTGGAAGCTCCGTCACACACACTTCGGTGAGCCACCTCGTCCCAAAGGCAGAGAGACATGAGGGGCCGCTCCTGCCGATGGCAGCAAACAGGAGTGGCTCACTGTGAGGGAAAGGCACCAAGGGGAGACGGCGCTGACCGACCCTCGGCCAGGATGGGGAGGCTAGGCCCTGGCAAGCATCCCAACTCAGCTAGCCTTATCACCAAGATGGCGACGGGCTTGGACAATATGTGGCAAACAGCCGGACAAAGATTATCCGCTTGCGAGCATAGCCTGCTCGGTCGCCCTAGCAGAGGCGACACGTCGCACTGTGGGGGCCTGCAGGGCCGCAGGGCTCCAGGATCGGGAGCGGGCGCCAGACCCAGGCAGGCGTATTGGCACCGTATGCTGGATGGGAAGATCAAAATACCCCAGACCACCTGAAGAAGGGAGAATACCTCCCTGGGATGGCTCCGGCGGCTCCTCCAGGGACTGCACGTCGAAAGGGCATTCAGACCGGGGCAAGTCCCAGCAGCGCTTCTCGATTGTCAAAGTCAGCCACGGTAACGGACCCCTCCAGTCCAGAGGAGTGAAATCAGGAGCCTCGGGATATCCGAAAAGGGCGACATCCAGGGACCAGAGAGCCAAAAGACAAACGAGGTGCAGCAGGTAAGCAGGTTAACTGATAACAGCTGAAGGATGGTGACGATGACCGGCCCACACAGGGATATTCACCCAGAAGTGATCCCAAGCCCGAGAGCCTCTTTGCGGCTCGACCATTTTGGACACACTCTTTCCCTAGTATATGGTACTGAGGTACCCAGGGCATAGGTACCCCAGGGGTCTCCCCGGGGCTGAAGCATGTATTATGCCACCCATGGGAGACCACTCAAACTGTAACTACAGGCCTGCCATTGCAGCCTGTATAAGCTGGTGCTAGCACCACTTACGACAGATATAGGTTTCCCTATATCTGAGGTCACTGCACTTAAAACCTATAAGTCACCCCTAAGGCAGCCCTTTCAATCCTGAAGGCAGGGTGCTCAGTTCTAGGTGTGAGGGTGCCCCAGCATGAGCAGGGCATCCCTATAACCTATGGAGTCCATTCTCCTGGGTTGTAAGTGAATCAGCCATATAACATATAGAGGGGCCATGCGTCATTACGCGATGACCATCTCTAAACTGGCTGTAATGAACCCTGTCATGTTTGGTATCAAACATGTTGGAATCATACCCCCATACCATAAACGGTGTGGGAGGTATGATTCCATGTAAACATGTTGGAATCATACCCCGCACCGTAAACGGTGTTGGAGGTATGATTCCATGCACTGTAAAGCTCCTCCGGGAGGCCCTCAGTGCACCTGGTACCAGTTTTCCTGAACCAGACTGCAAGCTAGGGCTTCTGCCGACCAGAGACATGTTTCTGCCCTCCTGCTGCTGAGCCAAGCTCGAGCAGGGGAAGGTTGAACAAAAGATATCCTGTCATAGGGAGGTGTGACCACCTCCCAGACAGGATTTAGTGTATTGGGGCAAGGTGGGGGCGCTTGCTAGCACCACTGAGACTGCTTGCAGGGTACAATTGGTGCCCTCCTTGTATAGTCCAGTTCAAGCCAGTTCAGGGAGCTGTTGGCTCCCGCTTGGGTGCGAAACTGGACAAAGGACATGGGAGTATCCTCCCCACTGTCCAGCCCCTCTGGGAGGCAACCCTGAATTGTCCCAATCCTTTCCTTAGGGTACTTAAGGGCTTACCTGTGGGTGGGCCCCTAGATTCGTCGTGGGACAAGATTCATATCAAGACACCACTTCTTCTTCGACCGTCTGGACACTGGACCTCGCTGGACTTTGCTCTGGGCTCCGAGACTGCAACGGGAAAGACTCCTGCTGCTCCTGGTCTCGTCGTCCTGCAAGTCTGCTGCACCGTCTGTGTCTGTGCTCCATACAGGAACCTTCCAAGACCTGTGGACATCCAAGACACCTGAAGGAATCTCCCTTGAAGTGAAGGAGTCCCTTCCCTGCATCTGCAGGCACCGCAATTAAGCTGACCGGTCTGCTGCTCCTGGGCTCCCACGGACTCTGAAAGGCTCAGCAACACAGGTGGTGGTTCTGCAACTGCCTCGAGGCCTGCCCTGTCCTCTCACCAAGTTTGAGGCCAGTATCCCTCGTCGGAACCGCTGGAACAGAACCCCTGTGCACCGCGTCGATTTGCCGGTGCAAAGGCTTGTTGGCTTCCTTCCTTCAAGATCTTCGGGCTCCTAGTAGCCTCAACCTCAAGCATCTCCTTTGACTAAGATCTTCGTCCTCAGCGCATCGCTTGCACCGTGGGCCTGCATCTTTAGTGAGCTGCTCGAGGTCCCCTTGCGACTCCAGTGCCTCCGGCCTGTGGGTCCTTGTGAGGGTCTTCTTTGATTCCAGTAGGCTCCCCTGATTGCTCGCAGCCTACTCTGACTCCCCTGTGTGTGGTGAGCCACTTGGACCTTGCTGGTCCCGACACCATACCTTTTTCGCCTTCCACATTGGTTGCAGTTGCCAAGGCTTGTTGGTGCTCCCGGAGGAAACACCGACCCCTAAACTCTCGACATCCTACGTGGGACAGCTCGTGAACGGCTCCTGGTCTTCCTCAGCGTCGCCTGGTCCACACAGCTGCAGCTCCAAGGTCACTGTCCGCTCTCCTGCAACACCCGACATCGGTGGGCATTAGTCTTCCGTGCCTCCTTGTCACTTCAGAGTGGCATAGACTCTGTCCCCTCTGCTTGCAGGTACCTCTCAACTTGAATCCACCTTTGGGTTCCACCGGACACTTTTACCTTCTCCAGCAGCTGCATATTCCTGAAGTTCTCCATTGAGTTTGACGGCAGTTTCCAACGCCACTTGACACCTATGCACCCGGCTTCCCTGGTGTACGTAGCCTGGTTCCTAGGGTATCCACAGGTGGGGTGGCTCTCCAACCTTCTGTCTCCCACAGGGTTTCTTCAGGGTACCCTAGGAAGGGTCCTTCTTCTTTAAAATTGCAACCGCGACTTACCCATTGACTTGAATTGAGCACACAGTTGTGTTCCCACTCTGCACATGGCCTCCGTGAGGTTCCTGGTTACTTACCTTGGGTGGTTCCTTGGGTTCCCAGCACTTCTACGTCTTCTGGGTATAGTCTTGACTTAAGTTGTGGTTTGCATACCACTATTTTAGTATATGGTTTGGTCTTCCCCTGGCGACCACTGTGTATTTGTGCTACTTACCTTTTTTAATTGCAAAGTATTGTGTGCATTGTGCATATCTCCGGGTAGGAGATATTTGTATATGTTAGTGAGTGTCTTATAATAAATACTTATTTTTATAACTATACTGTGTGCTTCTTTTTCACTTAATCTATACCAGTAAGAGTACGTCCTGGTAAAACAAGCTGCTGTACACTCCTTCTGGACTAAGTCTGAACGCTGCTCTCCACAGCTACCACTTAGAGAGCTTTCCAAGGTTGTCTAAAACCACTAAAACCACCATAAGGGTTGTCTGGATTAGTGCAGGGTGCCCACTTAAATAAGTGTGCACTATATACTAAGCCAGCCTCCTACACCCTGATATTAAAACACACATTGCCTGTATCAAGCTCAAGTCCATGCAGTATTCCATATGTTGAAAAACACTTATAGAGTGTGTCTTTACAAGTTCAAAACTGCTCCAATTTACAAACGTGGGACACTTTTTTAATTCACTAATTGGGGCCACCTTTGTTCTGGGGCCAAGGCCTATTTTCTGTTCCAGCCCATCCAAGTACGATGATAGCCATTGGGCATCTTCAGGTGCACACACCTGAACTTTAGTGGGAAGTTAGTGATTGTTTTCTTATTCACTCCGATTTCTAAGCCCATCTGGAACATAAAATAAATAGAAGCGGTTAGCAAAAAATATCAATATGTACTATAAAAAAATTGTATTTTTGGGCTTTATGCGTGAAACACGTCTGTCCCTAGAGAAGACTATTTTTAATCAAGCCACTTATAGGCCTCTTGATCATGCACCCTAAAGCTGTCCAGGAATGGATGTCCCAAGTGATTATGGATCCAGATTCACTTGATGCAAATGCCACTTAACAAATGCCAGACATAGTAGTGTCAATTTTTGTGTGAAAACTAGTATAAATATCGTAAATATAGGAAAAAATAATTATATAAGTAGTAACATAAACATTACTGTAAATCAACAGTAAAAAAAGAAACTATATCCAGTGCCGTGATCCTATCTTGTTAAACTATTGTACAACGAAACCACCCCTCATATGAAACACCACCATACAATCATTCTGCAACCCCCTCCTAAGTTCCCTGGCATACATTTCTTGAGTTGTTTGGAAAAAAAGACAAAAGTGAATACTCCCTTAATATTTGTGGCTGCAACCCAATTCCCCCACTTGCACCGCCCACTTCCATACAGGCATTGTCCACTTTCTTGATGGGCATATGCTGCTGCCTGCATGGCATTGTCCAAAGAAACGGATGTTGGGTCAATCAATGCAGTTCACAGCGTCTGTCTTTAATGAATGTGTCCGGGTTGTAACGCAACTGGTCCTCGTTAAAGCGCTCTGGTACCTTTGGGGTGATTTCGCGCTATATCAAAACTGCAACAAAAAAAAAAAATCAATAGCCGTAGTACGTCAACCCCTGCTTCCGCCTGTGGCAGCAGAGTTACTGTGCGGCAAATGGCAGTGCCGCTCCCATCTCCGTGGTCAAATTTAAAATAAATCCTCTACATTGTGATCCCGCGACGACTGGAACCTGAACTCCCAGGATGGCAGCGTCCGCGATGGAACCCAGCGCAGGCCTGTATACTTTCTACTCACTGACTGTGAATCATTGCTGGTTTGCCACCGCGGGATGAGTCGTTGCGGCTAGGACTGGAGGCGACCTCGCCGAAAACCGAATTGCTGCTCCGCTCAGTAAGTGACTACTTATTTACTCGAATGAGCATAAGCCGGAGTTGCAGCATAGATAAGCACTTTAAATGTTAGCCCGCTGCGCGCCTTTATACCTAGTTCAGCATGGCTGGCTTTTCTCACGTCCCGTGCCTGCCCGGTATCTAGTTTCACTCAGTAGTCGAAGTGGGCGGGATTGGCAGTGCACGGCGTGCCCCTACTTTTTAACTCAATCCAATCCGTTGCCATACTTTTTTAGGTCTCGCCTACGCAGCGCGCATGCGCTGCATAGGAAAAAGACCTTTAGCAATCAATTCACTTTTGCAGGCAAAAACGTGCACGCGTTGCATTGCTTTCAATGGCAAAACGTGCATGTTTGGCGATTCCCTTGCGGGAGCGACCTTTGACAGATGGTTCCTGCTCGCTCCCGCAAGGGAATCCGGCGCAGGCCCCCTCCTCTCTCCCCTCCCCCTGCTGCCTCCTCCTCTCCTCGTCAGCGCGAGGCGCCGCGCTTGTTTTTGTCATGTTGTGGGTATTTAAAATGCAGCGTCGAAGGGTGTTATAATGCTCGCAGATTTGGTTAAGGGCACACGGAGGAATTTGCTTCAACCGTTCCCTGTACAACGGGGTCAGGTGAGGACCATGTCTTCATGCAATCAAATCTCTGGCAGAAAAAAAAAAGTGTTCCATTTTTGCGGCAAAGAACTTAAAGGGTTTGGTCTAACGACGCTCCAGAAAGTAACGCACCGGGGAAGGTGAAAGGTGAAAGAAAAACGAATGCCCTCCTTTTCTGCCTCGTTTTCTACATCGTTCTGTTTTACGAGCTGAAGCGATGCTTGCTTCCCTCGTGCACACTGCATGTGCTGCTGCACAATCCCTTTGACCCGTCTTGTGTTTGTGGTGGTCTGGTTCGCTGCTTTGGTGAGGGGCACAGGGTGGTTGTTCAATCACTGTATCAGAGGTGCCCAACGAACGAGTGAAACAGTTTGCGACAATGTTTGCTGCCTGTGTGATAGAAAGGAGCAAGCAGGCTTTTTTTCTTCAGCACAGAAATATGTGTGTATTGGAGAAAAAAGAACAAAATGACTGTGAACCATTGTTATAAAATGTGTAGGAAATGCGTTATTTGAAAAGCTTAATAGAAAAATTAACAAAGATACGTGAAGCCTGGATAATTACCTAAGAAAAGAACACACCGTCTCTGCCCAACTTGTTTTACGTATTTGATGCAGAACGGGACAGCCTCCGTTTGCCTCAAACTTCGTGCCATCGTTTGTCTTTAAAAATAAGCTTCGCTCCGCTGAAAAAAACGAGGTCACGGAAAATGCCGTTTGCTCCATTCTGATTGTCACAGTGAATAAAAAATAGCGCAATATATATATATTTTTTTCACAAGTGCCAAGTGTTTGTGATGCAGCTTCAGGTATAGGCACTAGGTGTAGTTTTTTTTTGGGGGCGGGAGGGGGAGAGTTTTATATAGCGCGCAGCGAACTCGATCCGAAGGTATTGAAGCGCTTTACATGAGCACCAGCTGCGTTACAGATTGACACGTTCATTTTGTTAGGCACGGGAGATTAGGTGATTTGCCCAGAATCACAGGATGCCGAGCGTCCCTGCCGTGTAAGATTACAGTATCTGAAAGAGACACGTTAGTGACAGATTCCTTACCTTAGAATATCCCCAGGCGTCAGGCTGGATCCGGAAAGTTTTTGCGTAGCAGTACCCTAGCGCGTCGGTAGGCGGCGTCGTGCGGCTCCGCGTCAGTCGTCGGCGTCGTGATCGCCGGGATGACGTCGCAGGCAGTACTTAGACGCCGCCCCTGCGCGCTGACGTCAGTTCTTCTTTTTTCCGCGCCAGTAAGCGCAGATCCGGGAAGAGCAGTGCCCTAGTAAATTTTTGACTAAATTGTTGGTGATTTTTTCACTGTTTCTTTTCGAGTCATCTCGACTCCTAGGTGTCGGTAGGGATGCCCGGCTTCAAGCCATGCGACGTCTGTGGTCGAATGATGTCGATCACAGACCCGCACTTAGTGTCTCTACTGTCTCGGCCGAGACCACGACACGAAGTCGTGCCCTGACTGCCGGGCCTTACACCCGAAGGCTTTGCGAGAGCGGTCTCGAAAGCTCCACGAGGTCCGGCAGTCGGCTCCGCGCCGCACCAAGCCCCGGTCCCGTGAGAGGTTGAGGGGCCGGTCGCGGAGCCCCCGCCGGTCGTCGGAGTCCAAGTCTTCGCACTCCTCGGGTAAGTCGAAGCACAAAAAGTCTAAGAAGCATCATCGCTCTAAGACTTCGCCTCGCCGGTCTCGCGACTGGGCTGAGGCCCCTGTTGGCACCGTCCCCGCGGCCCCGGAGGTGCCTGTGGAGCCGCCCCCGCATTACCCGTCCTTTCCGGGTTCGGGGGCGACTCTGGCCCAAATACAGGAATTCCTGTCGGCCATGGCCCGCCTCTTCGGGCCTCAAGGTCCCTCCGGTGCGCCTTCGGGCCCCGCGGGCCCTGATGGGGTTGCTCCGGCGTCGCCCGACGACTCCGGTCCCGGCGTCGCCTGTCCCGCCAGCCTTGATCCCGGCCCCGGCCTCGATCCCGGCTCCGGTGGTACCGCAACCCCGATCGATGCCGGTTGACCTAACCACGCCGGCGCCGATGTCCCCGGTGCCGTTCCTGACGCCGCCCGGAGCTCCGGGCGGCGTCGTCCCTGGTTCTCTCTGGTTCCGGGACATGGAGCCGGACCGAGCGTCGCTCGACGCCGGCCCCGGCGCCCGATGAGACCTTGGGTCCCAGATGTCCCTCCTCCTCCATATTTTGAGCCAGAGGAGGACCAGGAGAGCTGGGAGGGGTCGGAAGACCCTCTCACACAGCAGTGTGAGTATGTTCAGGACTGGGCAGAGGAACTTGGGGATGCCAGTGGTCTGGACACTTCTCCTGACTCCTGGCATGCTGTCTCCTCCTTCCGTGGCTACGGAGGAGGGAGCAAATTCGCAACAGTGTTGCGTAGAGCAGTTGGAGCCTTGCACCTCCAATTGCCTACTGTGGCTGTCAGGACTAACCTCCTGACGGAAGTGCTTCAGCCGGCAGCTACCTCCTCGGAGCCATTGCTGCCGTTTAATGATGCACTGTCTGACGTTCCTTTGGGCACCTGGTCCAAGCCCACCACAGGGGCTCCTGTGGATAGGAACGTGGCCCGACGCCATCGCCCTGCTCCGGGCGACCCCTTGTTTCTCTCTCAACATCCCACCCCCGAGAGCTTGGTTGTCCAAGCCTCTGCCTCCCAAACCGCCTTCCCTACCGCCCCTCCGGATAGGGAATCCAAACGCCTGGACCAATTTGGGAAGAAGGCCTTTTCTTCCTCCAGTGCTGGCTTGCGGTCCGTCAACACCGCTTGCCTTTTGGGCCGATATTCCCACTCTCTGTGGGATTCGGTGGCGGCCGTTTTGCCCCATTGTTCTGAGGAGGTCCAGACACTGCTTACCCGCACCATTGCGGAAGGTAGGGATGCGGCAAAGTACACCATACGTTGTGGCCTTGATACCGCCGACTCGCTGGGCAGATCGCTTGCAATGACGGTGGCGCTGCGTCGCCACGCCTGGCTGAAAACAACTGGTTTCTCAGGTGATGTCCAGAATACACTCATGGACATGCCCTTTGATGGAGTCGGTCTTTTTGGTTCCAAATCAGACCATGCGCTGGAGCGCTTTAAGGACTCACGGGCTACTGATCCATCTGCCTCTTCGGGAGGATCTTCTGTCGCAGCAGCAGGGGACGGCCCTCCACCCGAACCTGTCCAGCCTCCACCTGCTTGCGTGGAGATTGAGCGGCGGCAGTTGATTCCTTTCGACTTGTCTCCCGAAGTTTGTGATGTGATTCTGGCAGCCAGGCGTCCCTGGGCCTTTCTGTTGTGCGCCCTCCGCTAACCTCTGCTTTTCGCCCCTTTCGTGGCCACGGAAGGGGCGCCCAGTCACGTCCGCTGCCCAGCCACCGGCCCGCGTGGCCGAGGACGTGGCTCCTGCCGTGGCGCGTCGGGCAACCAGCGTGCGGGTCAGGCCACCCACTCCGCCCCGTCCGCGGCCTCCAAGCCCTCCTAGTCCTTCCGTTCAGGTGCACAGCACGCCAGTAGGGGGCAGGGTCCGCCATCACCTTCACCACTGGCGTGCCATCACCTCGGACAGGTGGGTCTTGGACCTTGTCCAAAGGGGCTACTCCCTCCCCTTCGAGACCACCCCCCCAGCCATGCCACCTCAATTCCACCGCATGTCAGGGGATCACTTGGTGCTTCTGCAGAAGGAAGTCACGGCCCTCTTGGCCAAGAGGGCCATCGAGCATGTTCCGACCCCAGAATTGGACGTGGTTGCTACTCCCACTACTTTCTGGTGCCCAAAAAGGACAAGGAGGACATGCGTCCTATCTTGGACCTCCGGAACGTCAATCGCTTCCTCCGGAAGGAGAAGTTCAAGATGCTCACCCTAGCTCAGGTCTTGACTGCCCTCGACCCTGGAGACTGGTTGGTAGCGTTGGACTTGCAGGACGCTTATTTCCATATCCCCGTCCTGCCGGCCCACCGGCGTTACCTGCGGTTCACGGTAGGCCTCGAGCATTTTCAATTCACCGTGCTCCCCTTTGGCCTTACAAGTGCCCCTCGGGTGTTCACGAAAGTGATGGCGGTGGTCGCAGCTCATCTGCGCCGGGTAGGGGTTCCAGTCTTCCCCTACTTCGACGACTGGCTGCTGAAGGCGGGCTCGTCCCAGGCAGTCGTCTCCCACCTCCAGACTACGGCCGAATTCCTGCACTCGCTGGGGTTCTCCATCAATGTGCCAAAGTCGCATCTGATTCCTTCTCCACAGCTCCTTTTCATCGGAGCAGTTCTGGACACAACGCAGTTTCGGGCCTATCCTCCCGAACGGCGAGTCCGGGATATTCAGGCTATGATTCCGATCTTTCAGCCTTTATCCTGGGTTTCGGTACGGATGACCCTGAGGCTGCTGGGCCTCATGGCCTCCTGCATCCTGCTGGTCGATCATGCCAGATGGCATATGCGGGCTCTGCAGTGGGACCTGAAGTTCCAGTGGGCGCAGCACCAGGGCAACCTGTCCGATCACGTCCAGATCGCGGAGGGGACTGCAAAACAGTTGCAGTGGTGGCTCTCGAACCGGCAATGGGTCATGGGCAGATCCCTCTCCCTTCCCCAGCCAGAGCACACAGTTGTGATGGACGCGTCCCTTCTGGGATGGGGCGGTCACATGGGAGAGGCGGAGATCAGAGGCCTCTGGTCTCCGGCGGAGTCCCGGCTCCATATCAACCTTCTGGAGCTCCGGGCGATCCGACTTGCACTCAAGGCATTCCTTCCCTCTGTCAAAGGGAAGGTAGTGCAGGTGTTCACAGACAACACCACCGCCATGTGGTACTGCAACAAACAAGGCGGGGTGGGGTCGTGGACCCTCTGTCAGGAGGCTCTGCGCCTCTGGACATGGCTGGAACATCAGGGCATGTTCCTGATGGTTCAACACCTGGCAGGTTCCCTGAACGCCAGGGCGGACGAACTCAGCCGCAGGTGCATGATGGATCATGAATGGCGTCTTCACTCGGAAGTGGCGCAAGGACTCTTTCTACAGTGGGGAGAGCCTTGGTTAGATCTATTCGCCACCGAAGAGAACGCGCAATGTCATCAGTTCTGCGCGTTGGAATTTCCAAGGCGGCACTCGCTCAGCGACGCTTTTCGTCGCGAGTGGAGTTGCGGTCTGTTGTACGCCTTTCCACCTATACCACTTCTACCCAGAGTGTTGAAGAAGATTCGGCGCGACCGGGCCCAAGTCATGCTTGTGGCTCCGGACTGGGCTCGAAGAGTTTGGTATCCCGAGCTAATCAGTATGAGCGTCGATCCCCCGATCCATCTGCCTCTTCGGGAGGATCTTCTGTCGCAGCAGCAGGGGACGGCCCTCCACCCGAACCTGTCCAGCCTCCACCTGCTTGCGTGGAGATTGAGCGGCGGCAGTTGATTCCTTTCGACTTGCCTCCCGAAGTTTGTGATGTGATTCTGGCAGCCAGGCGTCCCTCCACTAAGGTGGTATACGCCTGCAGGTGGAACAAATTTGTGGCATGGTGCACAGCAAAGGCTGTGAATCCTCTCTGCCCCTCTTTCTGAGGTTCTTCTGTTCCTTCTTTCCCTGGCCCAACAGGGTTCTGCCCTGGGTACCATCAGGGGCTATCTTTGTGCCATTTCGGCCTTCCTCAGGCTTCCTGATCAGCCCTCCCTTTTCAAGTCCCCTGTTGTTAACAGGTTTCTAAAAGGCATATCTGAAAGAGACACGTTAGTGACAGATTCCTTACCTTAGAATATCCCCAGGCGTCAGGCTGGATCCGGAAAGTTTTTGCGTAGCAGTACCCCTGCGCGTCGGTAGGCGGCGTCGTGCGGCTCCGCGTCCGTCGTCGGCGTCGTGATCGCCGGGATGACGTCGCGGGCAGTACTTAGGCGCCGCCCCTGCGCGCTGACGTCAGTTCTTCTTTTTCCGCGCCAGCAAGCGCAGATCCGGGAAGAGCAGTGCCCTGGTCATTTTTGACCATACTTTTTGGTGAATTTTTTCACTGTTTTTTCATCTTTCAAGGTGTCGTAGGGATGCCCGGCTTCAAGCGATGCGGCGCCTGTGCGCGGATGATGTCCGTCACCGACCCGCATTGGGAGTGTCTCTTCTGCCTCGGCCGAGGCCACGACACGGAGTCTTGTCCCGAATGCCAGGCCCTCAACCCGAAAGCTTTGCGAGAGCGGTCTCGAAAGCTCCTCGAGGCCCGGCATTCGGCTCCACGGAGGCCCCGGTCGCGTGAGAGGTCCAGGGGTCGCTCGCGGAGTCCACACCGGTCGTCGGCGTCGAAGTCTTCTTCGTCCGGTAAGTCCAAACACAAAAAGTCCAAAAAGCATCATCGCTCTAGGACTTCGCCTCGCCGGTCTCGCGACTCGGCTGAGGCCCCTCCCGGCACCGTCCCCGCGGCCCCGGACATGCCTGTGGAGTCGCCCCCGCCATACCCGCCCTTCCCGGGTTCGGGAGCGGATCCGGCCAAAGTGCAGGAATTCCTGTCGGTCATGGCCCGCCTCTTCGGGCCTTCAGGCCCCTCCGGTGCGCCTTCGGGCCCCGCGGGCCCTGATGGGGTTGCTCCGGCATCGCCGACGGCTCCGGCCCCGGCGTCGCCCGTGCCTCCAGCCTCGATCCCGGCTCCGGCTTCGGCCCCGGCCTCGATCCCGGCTCCACAACCCCCATCGACGCCGGTCGACCCTAACGACACCTCCACCGGCGCCGATGTCTCCGGTGCCGTTCTCGACGCCGCCCTGGGCTCCGGGCGGCGTCGTCCCCAGTTCCTTCCGGCTCCGGACATGGCTCCGGACCGGCGCCGCTCGACGCCGGCTCCGGCGCCGATGGGACCTTGGGTCCCAACTGTCCCTCCTCCTCCTTATTTTGAACCAGAGGAGGACCAGTTGGACTGGGAGGGGTCTGATGACCCTCTGACACGACACTGTCAGTACGATGAGGAGTGGACAGAGAGTCTAGGGAGGCCAGTGGTCTGGATACTTCCCCTGACATTGGCATGCTGTCTCCTCCCGTGGCTACGGAGGAGGGAGCCAATTTTGGTACGGTGTTGCGTAGGGCGGCTGGGGCCTTACGTCTCCAACTCCCTACTTTGACGGTCAAGCCTAACATCTTGACAGAGGTGCTTCAGCCGGCAGCCTCCTCTGCGGAGACTGTGCTGCCGTTTAACGACGCCCTCACTGACGTTCTCTTGGGCGCCTGGTCCAAGCCCAACACAGGGGCTCCTGTGGATCGGAACGTGTCACGACGCCATCGCCCAGCTCCGGGCGACCCCCTGTTTCCTCTCTGTCCACCCCACTCCTGAGAGCTTGGTTGTCCAAGCCTCCGCTTCCCAAACCGCCTTCCCTACCGCCCCTCCGGATAGGGAATCCAAACGCCTGGATCAGTTTGGGAAGAAGGGTTTTTCTTCCTCCAGTGCTGGCTTGCGGTCCGTTAACACCGCTTGTCTTTTGGGCCGATATACCCACTCCCTGTGGGATTCGGTGGCGGATGTTTTGCCCCAGTGTCCTGAGGAGGTCCAGACACTGCTTTCCCGCGCCATTGCGGAAGGAAGGGATGCGGCTAAATACACTATACGTTGTGGCCTTGACACCGCCGACTCGCTGGGCAGGTCTATTGCAACGACGGTGGCGCTCCGACGCCACGCCTGGCTGAGAACCACTGGTTTTCAGGGGATGTCCAGAATACTCTCATGGACATGCCCTTTGATGGAGTCGGTCTTTTTGGGTCCAAAGCAGACCATGCGTTGGAGCGCTTTAAGGACTCACGGGCTACTGCCAAGTCCCTGGGCCTTTCTGCTACACGCCCTCCGCTGACTTCTGCTTTTCGCCCCTATCGTGGCCACGGTAGGGGCGCCCCTTCACGTCAGCAGCCCAGCCACCGGCCCGCGCAGCAGGCGTCTTCGCGTGGCCGAGGACGTGGATTCCGCCGTGGCGGATCGGGCAACCAGCGTGCGGGTCAGGCCACCACCTCCAACCCGTCCGCGGCCTCCAAGCCCTCCCTAGTCCCTCCTTTCAGGTGCACAGCACGCCAGTAGGGGGCAGGGTCCGCCATCACCTTCCCCACTGGCGCACCATCACCTCGGACAGGTGGGTCTTGGACATTGTCCGAAGGGGCTACTCCCTCCCCTTCGAGACCACCCCCAGCCATGCCACCTCAATTCCACCGCATGTCAGGGGATCACTTGGTGCTTCTACAGAAGGAAGTCACGGCCCTCTTGACCAAGAGGGCCATCGAGCATGTTCCGACCCCAGAAGTAGGGCGTGGTTGCTACTCCCACTACTTTCTGGTGCCCAAAAAGGACAAGGAGGACATGCGTCCTATCTTGGACCTCCGGAACGTCAATCGCTTCCTCCGGAAGGAGAAGTTCAAGATGCTCACCCTAGCTCAGGTCTTGACTGCCCTCGACCCTGGAGACTGGTTGGTAGCGTTGGACTTGCAGGACGCATATTTCCACATCCCCGTCCTGCCGGCCCACCGGCGTTACCTTCGGTTCACGGTAGGCCCCGAGCATTTTCAGTTCACCGTGCTCCCCTTTGGCCTTACCAGTGCCCCTCGGGTGTTCACGAAAGTGATGGCGGTGGTCGCAGCTCATCTGCGCCGGGCAGGGGTTTCAGTCTTCCCTACCTCGACGACTGGCTGCTGAAGGCGGGCTCGTCCCAGGCAGTCGTCTCCCACCTCCAGACTACGGCCGAACTCCTGCACTCGCTGGGGTTCTCCATCAATGTGCCGAAGTCGCATCTGATTCCTTCTCCACAGCTCCTTTTCATCGGAGCGGTTCTGGACACGACGCAGTTTCGGGCCTAACCTCCCGAACGGCGAGTCCGGGATATTCAGGCTATGATTCCGATCTTTCAGCCTTTATCCTGGGTTTCGGTACGGATGACCCTGAGGCTGCTGGGCCTCATGGCCTCCTGCATCCTGCTGGTCAATCATGCCAGATGGCATATGCGGGCTCTGCAGTGGGACCTGAAGTTCCAGTGGGCGCAGCACCAGGGCAACCTGTCCGATCACGTCCAGATCTCGGAGGGGACTGCAAGACAGTTGCAGTGGTGGCTCTCGAACCGGCAATGGGTCATGGGCAGATCCCTCTCCCTTCCCCAGCCAGAGCACACAGTTGTGACGGACGCGTCCCTTCTGGGATGGGGCGGTCACATGGGAGAGGCGGAGATCAGAGGCCTCTGGTCTCCGGGCGGAGTCCCGGCTCCATATCAACCTTCTGGAGCTCCGGGCGATCCGACTTGCACTCAAGGCATTCCTTCCCTCTGTCAAAGGGAAGGTAGTGCAGGTGTTCACAGACAACACCACCGCCATGTGGTACTGCAACAAACAGGGCGGGGTGGGGTCTTGGACCCTTTGTCAGGAGGCTCTGCGCCTCTGGACATGGCTGGAACATCAGGGCATGTTCCTGATGGTTCAACACCTGGCAGGTTCGCTGAACGCCAGGGCGGACGAACTCAGCCGCAGGTGCATGATGGATCACGAATGGCGTCTTCACTCGGAAGTGGCGCAAGGACTCTTTCTACAGTGGGGAGAGCCTTGGTTAGATCTATTCGCCACCGAAGAGAACGCGCAATGTCATCAGTTCTGCGCGTTGGAATTTCCAAGGCGGCACTCGCTCGGCGACGCTTTCGTCACGAGTGGAGTTGCGGTCTGTTGTACGCCTTTCCGCCTATACCACTTCTACCCAGAGTGTTGAAGAAGATTCGGCACGACCGGGCCCAAGTCATTCTTGTGGCTCCGGACTGGGCTCGAAGAGTTTGGTATCCCGAGCTACTCAATATGAGCGTAGATCCCCCGATCCGTCTGCCTCTTCGGGAGGATCTTCTGTCGCAGCAGCAGGGGACGGTCCTCCACCCGAACCTGTCCAGTCTACACCTGCTTGCGTGGAGATTGAGCGGCGGCAGTTGATTCCTTTCGACTTGCCTCCCGAAGTTTGTGATGTGATTCTGGCAGCCAGGCGTCCCTCCACTAAGGTGGTATACGCCTGCAGGTGGAACAAATTTGTGGCATGGTGCACAGCAAAGGCTGTGAATCCCCTTTCTGCCCCTCTTTCTGAGGTCCTTCTGTTCCTTCTCTCCCTGGCCCAGCAGGGTTCTGCCCTGGGTACCATCAAGGGTTATCTTTGTGCTATCTCGGCCTTCCTCAGGCTCCCTGATCAGCCCTCCCTTTTCAAGTCCCCTGTTGTTAACAGGTTCTTAAAAGGCATTACACACCTCTTCCCTCCTGTTCCGTTTGTGATGCCTCCGTGGGACTTGAACTTGGTTCTTACCTTTTAATGTGCGCTCCCTTTGAGCCTCTACATAACTGTCCTCTTCGTCTTCTGACTCTGAAGACAGCCTTTCTGGTGGCCATCACCTCCGCTCGGCGGGTGAGTGAGCTCCAGGCTCTATCTTGCAAACCTCCCTTTCTGTCTGTTCATCCAGACAAGGTTGTTCTTCGGACGCGTCCGTCCTTCTTGCCAAAGGTGGTTACTGCTTTCCACATTGGGCAGACCATCACTTTGCCCACCTTCTTTCCGCCTCCGCATCCTTCCAGAGAGGAAGAGAGGCTCCACCGTCTGGACCCGAAACGTGCGCTCTCCTTCTATATTGACCGCACAAAACACTTCCGGGTGGATGACCAGCTCTTTGTTGGCTACGTGGGCGCCAAAAGGTCGGGCGGTGCACAAGAGGACCATCTCCCGCTGGGTTACCTTGTGCATCAAGACCTGCTATTCTTTGGCTAAGAAGGAGCCTCCTGTTGGGCTGCGTGCCCATTCCACCAGGGCAACGGCTGCTACCACGGCCTTGGGCCGCGGTGTTCCGCTGCCGGTTATCTGTCAGGCAGCTACGTGGGCCTCGCTGCACACGTTTACAAAGCATTACTGCCTTGACAGTCAGGTCCGGAGGGACGGCTTCTTTGGCCGTTCTGTCCTCCAGGACTTCCTTGTCTGATCTTTGTTCGCAGACCCACCACCGGGGTTGGTATTGCTGGGGTATCTATTCTAAGGTAAGGAATCTGTCACTAACGTCTCTCTTTCAGATGCACAAGTTACTAACTTGTGTAACGATATATCTGTAAGAGACAGTAGTTAGTGACAGATTCCTTACCGCCCACCCATCCTCCCCGTTCTGCGAACTGATTTCTAGGGTTAAGGACATCCCTTTCAGGGCCCTAGTATTTTTCAGACACCTATATCAGCTTCTTGCATGGCTCTGCGTTCCTGGCGCGGAAAGTCGTGTACAGAACTGACGTCAGCGCGCAGGGGCGGCGCCTAAGTACTGCCCGCGGCGTCATCCCGGCGATCACGACACCGACGACGGACGCGGAGCCGCACGGCGCCGCCTACCGACGCGCAGGGGTACTGCTACGCAAAAACTTTCCGGATCCAGCCTGACGCCTGGGGATATTCTAAGGTAAGGAATCTGTCACTAACTACTGTCTCTTACAGATATATCGTTACACAAGTTAGTAACTTGTGCTACACACCTCTTCCCTCCTGTTCCGTTTGTGATGCCATCACTTTGCCCACCTTCTTTCCGCCTCCGCATCCTTCCAGAGAGGAAGAGAGGCTCCACCGTCTGGACCCAAAACGTGCGCTTTCCTTTTATATCAACCGCACACAACACTTCCGGGTGGATGACCAGCTCTTTGTTGGCTACGTGGGCGCCAAAAAAGGTCGGGCGGTGCACAAGAGAACCATCTCCCGCTGGGTAACCTTGTGTATCTGAAAGAGACACGTTAGTGACAGATTCCTTACCTTAGAATATCCCCAGGCGTCAGGCTGGATCCGGGAAAGTTTTGCGTAGCAGTACCCTTGCGCGTCGGTAGGCGGCGTCGTGCGGCTCCGCGTCCGTCGTCGGCGTCGTGATCGCCGGATGACGTCGCGGGCAGTACCTAGGCGCCGCCCTGCGCGCTGGCGTCAGTTCTTCTTTTTCCGCGCCAGTAAGCGCAGATCCGGGAAGAGCAGTGCCCTGGTCATTTTTTGACCATACTTTTTGGTGAATTTTTTCACTGTTTTTCCATACTTTCAAGGTGTCGTAGGGATGCCCGGCTTCAAGCGATGCGGCGCCTGTGCGCGGATGATGTCCGTCACCGACCCGCATTGGGAGTGTCTCTTCTGCCTCGGCCGAGGCCACGACACGGAGTCTTGTCCCGAATGCCAGGCCCTCAACCCGAAAGCTTTGCGAGAGCGGTCTCGAAAGCTCCTCGAGGCCCGGCATTCGGCTCCACGGAGGCCCCGGTCGCGTGAGAGGTCCAGGGGTCGCTCGCGGAGTGCACACCGGTCGTCGGCGTCGAAGTCTTCTTCGTCCGGTAAGTCAAAGCACAAGAAGTCCAAAAGCATCATCGCTCTAGGACTTCGCCTCGCCGGATCTCGCGACTCGGCTGAGGCCCCTCCGGCACCGTCCCCGCGGCCCCGGACTTGCCTGTGGAGTCGCCCCGCCATACCCGCCCTTCCCGGGTTCGGGGCGGATCCGGCCAAGGTACAGGAATTCCTGTCGGCCATGGCCCGCCTCTCGGGCCTTCAGGCCCCTCCGGTGCGCCTTCGGGCCCCGCGGGCCCTGATGGGGTTGCTCCGGCGTCGCCCGGCGGCTCCGGCCCCGGCGTCGCCCGTGCCTCCAGCCTCGATCCCGGCTCCGGCTTCGGCCCCGGCCTCTATCCCGGCTCCACAACCCCCATCGACGCCGGTCGACCTCACGACACCTCCGCCGGCGCCGATGTCTCCGGTGCCGTTCTCGACGCCGCCCTGGGCTCCGGGCGGCGTCGTCCCCAGTTCCTTCCGGCTCCGGACATGGACCCGGAGCGACGTCGCTCGACGCCGGCTCCGGCGCCGATGGGACCTTGGGTCCCAACTGTCCCTCCTCCTCCTTATTTTGAACCAGAGGAGGACCAGTTGGACTGGGAGGGGTCTGATGACCCTCTGACGCGACACTGTCAGTATGATGAGGACTGGACAGAGAGTCTAGGGGAGGCCAGTGGTCTGGATACTTCCCCTGACACTGGCATGCTGTCTCCTCCCGTGGCTACGGAGGAGGGAGCCAATTTTGGTACGGTGTTGCGTAGGGCAGCTGGGGCCTTACGTCTCCAACTCCCTACTTTGACGGTCAAGCCTAACATCTTGACAGAGGTGCTTCAGCCGGCAGCCTCCTCTGCGGAGACTGTGCTGCCGTTTAACGACGCCCTCACTGACGTTCTTTTGGGCGCCTGGTCCAAGCCCAACACAGGGGCTCCTGTGGATCGGAACGTGTCACGACGCCATCGCCCAGCTCCGGGCAACCCCTGTTTCTCTCTGTCCACCCCACTCCTGAGAGCTTGGTTGTCCAAGCCTCCGCTTCCCAAACCGCCTTCCCTACCGCTCCTCCGGATAGGGAATCCAAACGCCTGGATCAGTTTGGGAAGAAAGGTTTTCTTCCTCCAGTGCTGGCTTGCGGTCCGTTAACACCGCTTGTCTTTTGGGCCGATATACCCACTCCCTGTGGGATTCGGTGGCGGATGTTTTGCCCCAGTGTCCTGAGGAGGTCCAGGCACTGCTTTCCCGCGCCATTGCGGAAGGAAGGGATGCGGCCAAATACACTATCCGTTGTGGCCTTGACACCGCCGACTCGCTGGGCAGGTCTATTGCAACGACGGTGGCGCTCCGACGCCACGCCTGGCTGAGAACCACTGGTTTTTCAGGGGATGTCCAGAATACTCTCATGGACATGCCCTTTGATGGAGTCGGTCTTTTTGGGTCCAAAGCAGACCATGCGTTGGAGCGCTTTAAGGACTCACGGGCTACTGCCAAGTCCCTGGGCCTTTCTGCTACACGCCGTCCGCTGACTTCTGCTTTTCGCCCCTATCGTGGCCACGGTAGGGGCGCCCCTCACGTCAGCAGCCCAGCCACCGGCCCGCGCAGCAGGCGTCTTCGCGTGGCCGAGGACGTGGATTCCGCCGTGGCGGATCGGGCAACCAGCGTGCGGGTCAGGCCACCACCTCCAACCCGTCCGCGGCCTCCAAGCCCTCCTAGTCCCTCCTTTCAGGTGCACGGCACGCCAGTAGAGGGCAGGGTCCGCCATCACCTTCCCCACTGGCGCACCATCACCTCGGACAGGTGGGTCTTGGACATTGTCCGAAGGGGCTACTCCCTCCCCTTCGAGACCACCCCCAGCCATGCCACCTCAATTCCACCGCATGTCAGGGAATCACTTGGTGCTTCTACAGAAGGAAGTCACGGCCCTCTTGACCAAGAGGGCCATCGAGCATGTTCCGACCCCAGAAGTAGGGCGTGGTTGCTACTCCCACTACTTTCTGGTGCCCAAAAAGGACAAGGAGGACATGCGTCCTATCTTGGACCTCCGGAACGTCAATCGCTTCCTCCGGAAGGAGAAGTTCAAGATGCTCACCCTAGCTCAGGTCTTGACTGCCCTCGACCCTGGAGACTGGTTGGTAGCGTTGGACTTGCAGGACGCGTATTTCCACATCCCCGTCCTGCCGGCCCACCGGCGTTACCTTCGGTTCACGGTAGGCCCCGAGCATTTTCAGTTCACCGTGCTCCCCTTTGGCCTTACCAGTGCCCCTCGGGTGTTCACGAAAGTGATGGCGGTGGTCGCAGCTCATCTGCGCCGGGCAGGGGTTTCAGTCTTCCCCTACCTCGACGACTGGCTGCTGAAGGCGGGCTCGTCCCAGGCAGTCGTCTCCCACCTCCAGACTACGGCCGAACTCCTGCACTCGCTGGGGTTCTCCATCAATGTGCCGAAGTCGCATCTGATTCCTTCTCCACAGCTCCTTTTCATCGGAGCAGTTCTGGACACGACGCAGTTTCGGGCCTATCCTCCCGAACGGCGAGTCCGGGATATTCAGGCTATGATTCCGATCTTTCGGCCTTTATCCTGGGTTTCGGTACGGATGACCCTGAGGCTGCTGGGCCTCATGGCCTCCTGCATCCTGCTGGTCAATCATGCCAGATGGCATATGCGGGCTCTGCAGTGGGACCTGAAGTTCCAGTGGGCGCAGCACCAGGGCAACCTGTCCGATCACGTCCAGAGCTCGGAGGGGACTGCAAGACAGTTGCAGTGGTGGCTCTCGAACCGGCAATGGGTCTTGGGCAGATCCCTCTCCCTTCCCCAGCCAGAGCATACAGTTGTGACGGACGCGTCCCTTCTGGGATGGGGCGGTCACATGGGAGAGGCGGAGATCAGAGGCCTCTGGTCTCCGGCGGAGTCCCGGCTCCATATCAACCTTCTGGAGCTCCGGGCGATCCGACTTGCACTCAAGGCATTCCTTCCCTCTGTCAAAGGGAAGGTAGTGCAGGTGTTCACAGACAACACCACCGCCATGTGGTACTGCAACAAACAGGGCGGGGTGGGGTCTTGGACCCTTTGTCAGGAGGCTCTGCGCCTCTGGACATGGCTGGAACATCAGGGCATGTTCCTGATGGTTCAACCCCTGGCAGGTTCCCTGAACGCCAGGGCGGACGAACTCAGCCGCAGGTGCATGATGGATCACGAATGGCGTCTTCACTCGGAAGTGGCGCAAGGACTCTTTCTACAATGGGGAGAGCCTTGGTTAGATCTATTCGCCACCGAAGAGAACGCGCAATGTCATCAGTTCTGCGCGTTGGAATTTCCAAGGCGGCACTCGCTCGGCGACGCTTTCGTCGCGAGTGGAGTTGCGGTCTGTTGTACGCCTTTCCGCCTATACCACTTCTACCCAGAGTGTTGAAGAAGATTCGGCACGACCGGGCCCAAGTTATTCTTGTGGCTCCGGACTGGGCTCGAAGAGTTTGGTATCCCGAGCTACTCAATATGAGCGTCGATCCCCGATCCGTCTGCCTCTTCGGGAGGATCTTCTGTCGCAGCAGCAGGGGACGGTCCTCCACCCGAACCTGTCCAGTCTACACCTGCTTGCGTGGAGATTGAGCGGCGGCAGTTGATTCCTTTCGACTTGCCTCCCGAAGTTTGTGATGTGATTCTGGCAGCCAGGCGTCCCTCCACTAAGGTGGTATACGCCTGCAGGTGGAACAAATTTGTGGCATGGTGCACAGCAAAGGCTGTGAATCCCCTTTCTGCCCCTCTTTCTGAGGTCCTTCTGTTCCTTCTCTCTCTGGCCCAACAGGGTTCTGCCCTGGGTACCATCAAGGGTTATCTTTGTGCTATCTCGGCCTTCCTCAGGCTCCCTGATCAGCCCTCCCTTTTCAAGTCCCCTGTTGTTAACAGCTTCTTAAAAGGCATTACTCACCTCTTCCCTCCTGTTCCGTTTGTGATGCCTCAGTGGGACTTGAACTTGGTTCTTACCTTTTAATGTGCGCTCCCTTTGAGCCTCTGCATAACTGTCCTCTTCGTCTTCTGACTCTGAAGACAGCCTTTCTGGTGGCCATCACCTCCGCTCGGCGGGTGAGTGAGCTCCAGGCTCTATCTTGCAAACCTCCCTTTCTGTCTGTTCATCCAGACAAGGTTGTTCTTCGGACGCGTCCGTCCTTCTTGCCAAAGGTGGTTACTGCTTTCCACATTGGGCAGACCATCACTTGCCCACCTTCTTTCCGCCTCCGCATCCTTCCAGAGAGGAAGAGAGGCTCCACCGTCTGGACCCAAAACGTGCGCTCTCCTTCTATATTGACCGCACAAAACACTTCCGGGTGGATGACCAGCTCTTTGTTGGCTACGTGGGTGCCAAAAAGGTCGGGCGGTGCACAAGAGGACCATCTCCCGCTGGGTTACCTTGTGCATCAAGACCTGCTATTCTTTGGCTAAGAAGGAGCCTCCTGTTGGGCTGCGTGCCCATTCCACCAGGGCAACGGCTGCTACCACGGCCTTGGGCCGCGGTGTTCCGCTGCCGGTTATCTGTCAGGCAGCTACGTGGGCCTCGCTGCACACGTTTACAAAGCATTACTGCCTTGACAGTCAGGTCCGGAGGGACGGCTTCTTTGGCCGTTCTGTCCTCCAGGACTTCCTTGTCTGATCTTTGTTCGCAGACCCACCACCGGGGTTGGTATTGCTGGGGTATCTATTCTAAGGTAAGGAATCTGTCACTAACGTGTCTCTTTCAGATGCACAAGTTACTAACTTGTGTAACGATATATCTGTAAGAGACAGTAGTTAGTGACAGATTCCTTACCGCCCACCCATCCTCCCCGTTCTGCGAACTGATTTCTAGGGTTAAGGACATCCCTTTCAGGGCCCTAGTATTTTTCAGACACCTGTGTCAGTTTCTTGCATGGCTCTGCGTTCCTGGCGCGGAAAGTCGTGTACAGAACTGACGTCAGCGCGCAGGGCGGCGCCTAAGTACTGCCCGCGACGTCATCCCGGCGATCACGACGCCCGACGACGGACGCGGAGCCGCACGGCGCCGCCTACCGACGCGCAAGGGTACTGCTACGCAAAACTTTCCGGATCCAGCCTGACGCCTGGGGATATTCTAAGGTAAGGAATCTGTCACTAACTACTGTCTCTTACAGATATATCGTTACACAAGTT